>SNQJ01S0093234.1:0-28789 GCA_010110895.2 Picea sitchensis
TTTCATTAATATATTCCTTAATATTAAGAGTGAATATGATATTTGTTGACATTTTTAAAGCATAGGAATGTTGGAATTGAAAGTTATTAGATAGATAGAATGCATATGCACTAGTGGTCATGTTAGGAGTTAATACTTGGTGCATATATACATGATTTAGGGCATATGGAAATACTTAGGCATGTATACATAATATACTTATAGATTGAGAGTAGTATGCTATCATATATGCAATAACGAGATTATAATGATTAAATATGTCTAATGATGGATTATGTAACCATGAAAAGGTTGATAACATGGATAAAGGTTATATGTTGTAGCTACATATGAAAATCAGTCTTACAAAGCAAAGATGAGGAAAAAGAAATGATGATCTAGCTGTTGGTGAAACAAGTATGTGAACCTCTACAAGACACTGATTGATCAGGTAGCATCAAATAAGTTGATAGAAGCCATGCATGTATGGATTTAGTATGCTTATGTTGCATACATGTTTAAGGGGATTTATGTAATAATTCCCTTTGTCATGATTGATATATGAATTGATAAGATTATTTGATTTGAATGTATTTATGGGCATGAAATTCCACTTGGTGTGGTAAAAGAAAAACGATATGGACATATATAAATTGTTAATTTTTGAATGCATTCATGTGCAATAAATATCATGTCATGTTGTGTTGGTTATGAGTAATAATGAAGGTAGGTCAAGAGATATAATAATGTTATAGAAGTGAATTCCAAAAGAACTAGCCATGTGTGAGGCCATATGCAGTTGTATATGGAAAGGATATAACACTACAAAAGTGTCCAATGGTCTACCTACTTGTATTGGTGTCCTAGAATGTAACTTTCTTACAAAAAAGGAATATCACCTTTAGAGGGGAAGGGTTCCCAAGGGACTGTAGTGAAGAGAATGGAAATTCCTTCTAGTATAGCTGAGGGATTGTTTATAAAAGAAGGGGTATATACCTTGTGTTGTGTTGGAATAAAGAGAAAGGTGTTGAGATGGCCGAGCAAGTATTGGGGAGGTGGTTGGATGATGTGTCAAGGTGTTGGATAGATATTCCAACTCATAATGGTGGAATACATGATACACAAATATGGTATTCTAGAATCAATGCAAGGATGCATTGAGTAGATGTGCATGCGAAGTTATCAAGTGTGCAGTGGTGAATATGCACACATACATGATAGTATACATATGCTTGATTCCATTATTTGAACACATTGTGTGAACGCATGATTATATCATATTTCATTGAAATTAATACGTGAACAATTGAAATGATGAAATTTCTACTAACTCATGAATTTGAGATCACTTTAGGATATTTTGTGGATGCAATGAAATAAATTGTGTGCCAAAGTAGTTGTATTTGGATGGAATACACAAAATATATATCGAGAGAACATAGTTGGGGAAATTGATGACTATTAAAAAATGGAAAACCCGGGAAGAAGGAAAGCTATGGATTAGAGGATTCTAGTGGATGTTTGGAAGTAAGGTAGTGCTCTCCTTGCATGTGAAAACCTTGTCCAAATAAATCACCCGAGGGGATGTTTAGCAGAGAATGGGGTGCCTAAGCCTGGAAGGGTGAGCGTGGAAAGGAAGAGGCAAATTAAACGAAATAGTTGTGAAACATTCATGTGGCATGATGGTTAAAACGAAGAACAATGTGTTAGAAAGAACAATGATTTAAATTCTTGCATGTGGCAATTTTGTGAAGTAGATAAATAGCCCTACAAATAAGTATTAAAATAATATTTCATACTTATCTTATAATACATGCTTACATTATGGAGTCGAGAATTTTTGTGAATGAGATAATTGTTGCATAACAATGACTATAACAAGCTTGTATTTTTTTATGGTTGTTATAGGAACAACTAAAGAATGAATACATGAGTTGAGTACTTAGAAAGAATAACACCAGGGATGGTGATATTCCAAGGGGGGGAAGAATGAAATACCCCTATGAGCATATTGTGTGGAACCTGGAGGATACTATCAGCTATACCCAATATGCATACTAGACAAGAAGATCATAGTGGTCAAAATAAAAGGTCTTGTGGACCTACTATAGTCCTAAAGAAGAAACATGGGAGATAGAAGATGTGATGCGGGAGGAATACCTACATTTGTTTCAAAATTTTAATGTCAAAAAAATTATTTTACATATGCATGGCAATGCACATCGAGTATGGTGCAAACTTTAGGGGGAGGGGAATGTAACGCCCCAATTTTGATCCTCAAATTAGAAATGAATACTTGTGTATACAATGAATGGTCGAGGGACAAACGATGCATTATGTAGATATTTTATAATTAATATTAATAATAAAAATACATCACCAACTACATATAAAGAAGGACAAAACACGGGGGGGATATGACTCCACGAGCGAAGGATTAAATGGGGATTAGGGGGATCAAAAGGGGGCCAATGTAAAATAATATTAATTAAATCATATGCCTAACTCCTTCTCTGATATTATTCTAATTTATATCAACCTTGGGATTAATTTCCAAGTGAAGTATGTGGGATTCTTAGGAAGGCACATGGTAAGATGGGAGCATGCAAATATAATCCTTGAATTTTGGTTGTTGTGGGTGTTGAAAAATGTTTCCCCTGTGGACAGGTGAAACTTCCCTTGGATTACCAGACCCCTATACCAATACAAAAACACTACAAGTGGACACTAACATCCCTTTAAACTCATTTTAACCAATCAGAAAGAGAGAGAGGGAGAAAGGGCGTGATGTACCTTTTTATGAAGTTCGTCCTCATCGATTCCAATCCTTGAGATTGATATTCAAACCCCCTAGTGCAACTTGATACCTACAATAGGTAGCAAAGAGAAACAAGTATCCCCTACTCTAGTTGATTAGGTAAAACAAATTCATCTACGAAGATTAAAGCAATTGTATAAAATCATATGCGAGAATACACAAGCTTGAAGGAAATAGGACAATTATATTCAATGAGAAAAAAAGAAAGAATACTTACATACCATGATTGATGTTGTAGTAGTATCTCCAAGCTCTCCTCATCCAACCCTTGCACGAATGAACCAATATAAAAATGATGATACTTTACTGATTTCTTCCCCCCTTTTCACCTTGGAAAGCCCTCAATATATAGGCTTGAGAGGCACAACCACCATGATAAAATGAGGGATATGGTTGAGGATATGGATCCTTGAGGTTGGGATCAGATCCTAAGGTGAAGCCATAGCATGAGGGTCGAACACAACCAACCCCGTCTGGAGAGAGTTGGCCTATAGAATAAGGTGGATGAGATCCCCATGTTCCCTAAACAAGAATGGCGCTCCCCCTGAGTGAGAGATAGGGAGCCATAATAATAGTGTAGCTCCTCTAGAATTTTAGAGAGGGCACCATGTCCCTCCCCCATCATAGCTAGGGGGGTGCCACCCTTCATAAATGCTAAAATATAGGTCAAATTTTCCAAGAAAAAGGTGTGTTTTGACCTTGAAATGATGGGTTTCTTCCTCCAATATGACTTCGAGGTCATGGAAAATTGTTTTCATGGTTTCAAGGGGTGGTGACAACTAAAAAATTGAATGCAACACTTGGGAAGGAGAATACGACACTTGCAATAGTGTATGCGACACTTACCGAGGTGCATAAATCACTTTGCGACACTTAGGGTGAGATACCTAGGTGTGAAATTTTGGTGTGTAACATATTACCCCCTAAAGTGTGAGGTCAGAAGAGACACTGATGGATGAAACACTTTAAAAATTCTTCAATGCAAGGGTGTTGGAGTGGGAGAACCTGGAAAAAGATACAAACAATCATCAAACAATATTAATATATGTTCCATTTCTCAGGCAGACATACCTATGCTCATAATACAAGATGACTCAAAGCACGACCACCGACCAATACATTGGGGATCCATAAAAGTATTGACTAAGGATATGGCCACAAAATATACAATGTGGATCCATACCTCCATGACATGAACTAATCGCATCCATGAAAAATACAAAGTGGAGCTACAATATGAAAAAACATAGCCACATATCAATACAATGTTGATATATGTGACAATATATATATTAGTAAGTTTTCTAGCATGGTGATTGTACTAAAATATTTTACATGCTCAAATTATCTCCATCACATCTTGGGAAAAACATATAACAGAGTGAGAGCCCAACCCAGGGTCTTCGTCTCGATCTCAATGCGGTACGAATCTAACCATGTTAATAAATGACTTGATGTTGAACATGGAAGAAACCACTTGATTACTACTCATTGAGGTATACCGTTAACAAGTGTGAGGGAAATCACCAATGATGAAAATGACTCCCAAGGTACCCTAGTACATTCTAGAGAATGTGAATAAATGAGATGAGGTTGAAAATGCTTGGAATAATCCGATCATAAGTCAATGATGTAAACCTATTGTTGGAAGCAAGGAGTTTTGCCATTGAGGCATGCAAGTCCCAGGTTACTAAATGGTTTATAAGTCTAATTCCAAGATAATGTGTTGAAGTAAACATGAATATACTCATCGAAGGAGGTCCATGATGTATCCCCCATCATCGACATGAAACTGACATAGGAAATTGATGTGAGATGGTGGATCGAATGAGTATGGACTAACACAGGAAACATAAATTGGTAATATTGCAAATGGATGGTTTGAAGTGAAACTTCCCTTGAACATGATGAGGAACAAAAAGTGACTTGGAATCATTGACTCGACGAGTACCAAGAACGTAATGTGACAGAAATAAGAGAACTCTTTGACTGGAAAAAAACAGTATAACGACCCATGGAATTGGTATGAATTAGAGACAAGCAGATTATACAACTATAAGACGAGACGTAAACATGTGCCATTTTCAAGGGAGACAATAGTTACCATAAAGGACTCCAAAAACTCGACACACTTCCTTTAAATTTTTACCCCATCATGATTGATGAGTACCTCTTTATTTTTTAACGAGCTTGAGGAGGATAACAGATGATCAGTATATCTCATCCTTCGTATGAGTCCCTCATCACATGTTTAACGAAACTGAAGAAGGAGGTGTTTGGTCCTATATGGTACCTGGAGATTTGACTCACATAGGTCCTTCAATGCATAGTTTTAAGAGCCCAAAGAAGGTAAAATCAGTGGTTTTTCATGTTTAGAGAGTCTGAAAAGAACTTAAAGATGAATCCATGGATGACTTTTTCGTAAATTTAGTCTCCCAAGCCCGAAAAAAGTGTAAAAACATATAGGGGAGAACTCTTCTAATCATGATTAAATAGAGTATTATTTTTTTGTAATTAGTCTCGTGAGGCCGAAAAAGATATAAACTACCACTCGAATGACACCCTTTCAAACCTTTTAACGAGTGTGAAAGGAAGCAAGCTCACTCAACAATCTTTTCATGTTTAGGGAGTCTGAAAAGAGTTTAAAGGAAACTCCAAAGAGTTCTTTTTTTGTATATCTTTTACGAGTCCAAAAAAGATATAAAAGTATACTCGGTAAACTATTATCATGTATTAACGATCAAGAGAAATAAAAAATACTGAGCCCGTTCTAGAAAATACTGCTACGTTACGATGGGAAGGACCCTCATGTGAGGATCACTCCTAGCAATGTGTCTCTCTAGAGGTGTTTTCCCCCCAACTTGCTTGATAGAAGCTAGTGGATTCGATCCAACGTGATGTCCAGAGGTTGGAGACCTAACCCCCAAGAATTTTTTCCTCCGGTGACTCTTCATCTTTCCTCGTTTAGGCATCTGGTTACCAATAGGAACATTTTCACTAGGTAGAGGAAAATAAGGTTCAAGTACTAGATCCATAGTGAAACTTGATTCTAATGGAGAGGGGTCTATTTCATTTTTTAACAATATTGATAGAGATAATGAACTATTCTTGTAAGCGTCCATTTCATTTTTTAATGATCTTGACACAGGAAAAGAACTATGCTTGTCGAGACTAGGTACTACCAAAGGATCAAATAATTCTAAGGATTGTCGCACTTGAGTCGAAATCATATTTAACATGGAAACCTATGCGGTGGCAGGAGCGGGCAAAGGAAAAACCCCCATGAGCGAGGAACCATTAAGAATTCCTACTCCTACACTCTCCAAACCATTCTGTCCTAGAAAAGGGACATTATTAATTGCAACATTGTGGAGATCTGGAGTTGTATAGTCAAGTTGGTCAAAAGTGATAATTTTTCCTTGAGGGGGAAATTGTAAGATACAAAACATCGAAGATGCGACCAAAATAATTGCATAGAACAAACTACGACCAAGTAACAAATTATAATCCAGAGCGTGTCGACCACTTCAATATCGATCGAAACAATATTACCCTTCAATGTCAAAACAAAAGATTGCAATAGTTTGTGAGGTTGGAAACCACATCCATCAAACACTTTCAAGGTGGTAGGGCACTGGGTAAGTGTAGGAGAACTAAGGGCTCTCCAACAACGAAAAGACATGACACAGATGGAGGCTCCCTCATCAAAAATAGTGCGATGGATGTTCTTTACACCAACCAAAACTTGAATTTGGAATGCTAAGTGGTGGGAGAGCCTTTCCTTAAAATAATCCAGATTAAACATAACCAATTTCGACTCCTCAAGATCCATGGCTCCAATGGATGACAACAGGGTTCTACGTTGACTTGAACAGTGTTGTAGAACTTTAAGTGATCACATAGCACAAGGTGCTTGCGTGGAATCTTAAACAATGTTATAGTTTTTGGTAGCATGGGAATTTGGATTAAATGTCGCTTTTCCAATTACTCTCTTGGGTGAGAGCAACGTTGTGTCATAAATTGGTTTCTCAGTATGAACATGATTGGAATATGGAGGATGAGTGTAACCAGAGGGTTGATCAACAAACTTTCCTTTAGTATGATCACATGGAGGAGTATCATGAGTATTTTCTTGAGTTGTGAAATTAATCATCTTAAACATATACACCTCAAAGGTGCTTATGGAAGCATCCCCATGGTGGGAATGACTTATGTTTCCCCCTTGCAGAAGGGAAAAATTTCACGCAAAGAAATGTTGTTGCTGAACCGGTTGGGAGGTACCCTTAAAAAATTTAGCGACAACCTCATGATGAGGACAATATTTCATGCAATGGTATTCCTCACAGATCATGCAAGGAAACTTAGCCTTCCTAGTTGGTGGAGTATCAACAATCTTAGTAGTATCCTGATGGTAAGAATATTTCTTGGATTTACCCTTGTTTTTCTTCTTACTTCTTGGTTGTTGATATGAAGTGAATTTGATCACTCTCACCTCAAAGGTTTGAGCAGGAGAGGAAGTAGTTTTGGTGTCTAAAATGAAACTAGGTTCTAGAGCAGGTCTTGATGAATTGTTCGACGGACGAAGAGAATGAGGGATCATATCGTAAAGTGTGTCATATTGGGAGTAAACCAAGTCCAAATACTGTGCACAGATGATAGCCTACTCCTCAGTAACAATGTTTCCCATAAAAACATCACGAGCAATGGGAGGAAAGAGAGAATTGGTAAGCCAATCCGTGAGGAGTTGGCATGGAATTCGAGCTTTAATAAACCATCTCCGTTGTCTCCAATAATGAATATGATAAGATATGTGGGTGGAAGAGGATTGTTGGAGTGAGGTAAAAATTTATGTACCAGTCTCATACCGTATAGGTAGCTGAAAATGCATTAGAAAAACCATGACAAAAGAATTAAAGTCGACAAAGGACTCACACACAACTCAATATACCATTTCTCAACGACACTTGTAAGTGTTCTCTAAAAAAGTATCAGACGAATGGAATCATCCATTAAAGAGTTGAAATAACACCATAAATGGAAAGTCATAACATGATTGTTAGGATATTCCCTAGGTTTTTCGTCGAATTTCAGGATGTCATATGGTATTTTCGCAGGGATGGAGGGCCAAAATGGGGCATGTTGAATGGGATTGTTTGTTAAACATGACATATATGGTAGATCTAACGTATCCCAGAATGGAAGATGTCGATTATCCTGTGGATACTGGTTATAACCATATTGTGTGGGCACACCAATAGGACCATATCAAGATTGTAGAGAGATGACAAAACTATATGGTCCTCCCATATATGGTGGCTACCCAGGTTGTACACACATGTAAGGTGGTTGTCTTGGTTGTCCACCCACATACTGTGATGGACCACCTACATACTATGATTGACCTAACGGTCCCCCAATGTATGGTGGTTGAAGGTATTGTTGTATAAGAACCATGGGGTTTATAGATTTATAGGGAAACGTTCCCTACGAAGGAATGCCTATTGGATTAAGTTGAGCCCACAAAGGATTCAAAAAACTTGGATATGGATGTCCATGATACAGGCCAGTAGTAGTAGGGATAGAAGGACTTGTAGGAGAAACTTACCGCCAGGCTTGTTGATGTTGCAACCATGTAGGTTTTGCAACCACATAGGTTTTTCAACCACACAGGTTTTGCAACCACATAGGTTTCCCTCCTGTAAAAAGTTTCCCTGCAACTGAAGGTTTCCCCCTAGCTGAAGGTTGGCCTCCCATTGAAGATTGATCTCCAATATAGGGTGTAATAATATACAATGTGTGATATGGACGTGGGGTAGCTTGTGTAACCATGTTTGTGTGAACGAATTTACTGCCTACCATTTGACCGATGGAATGAATAAGTAAGGCACTTGGTGTGTGCATGTGCAAAAATAATGGAGCAAGAATATTACCTGACCCATGTGCAAAAGGAGATGTATGCAAAAGTGGTTGATTCAAGGTTACTTGGGTCAATGATGTTTTTGGTAAAGATGAAGCACCGACAGTATCAACTATAGAAGTTGTGGAAAAGGATAAATTCCCAAGTCCTTCAGGAAAACCAAAAATTGGTGGGTTCACGCCAAAGATGGTGTAGTGGTTGAACCAGGTGGTAAATAGTAAGAAGAATAGGCATAAAAATATCTCATAGATGGTGGATCAATGAGTGGTTTTCCAAGTGGATTAGTAAAAAGAGGATTCACATAATATGCAATGATTTCTTCAAGGTTGTGATCGATTCTTCAATGTGTTGGCCACTTCTAGGAGCGATTCTCTTGGTTTTAGAAGTGTGATTTGCGATCATTCCTTCATAAGAAATATTTTGTTGAGGTTTCTGAACGTCAAGTTCAATACTTGAATATTGTGAAATACCTGATCCTAATTCCAACTTCGAAAGTCAAAGAAACAAACTCCTATGAAAAATAAAAGAAATCAACCAAGCAACAATAGGCTCAAATATCTTCGGAAGATGGGATATCAAGCCACCAACAAAGAAGTAAGAAGCAGTTACCCCGACCTCCACGTAAAAACCATTCTCTGTGAAAGAAACCCTCACTTTCATGGGATCACCCTCCAAGGGTATTGAGAGTGTGATAGGAAGTCTACCCCAGGTACCATGGGAATCCCCCCACAATCACCTATGTCGGTACCTAGGAAAGGACACTAAGGTTACCAACTCGCAGTAAGCCTCCGAGTGGGTACAATCTATATTCAGGACCGAACGCATGGGAAGGATATCAAATTTCGAAGCTCTTCCAGAAGACTAAGAACAAGTGGACCAATAGACTCTATAGGATCCCGAATGGATTCAAATTTCACAAAGTGCCAAGACCAAATGAGTTAGTGACACTTCAGGAAGGACCCCCAGTATACTATATTTTCGCTATGATTGGTCAATCTTTGGAGGGGTAATCTCTGTTGTTCTCTCTCATGTGACCTCATGTTTATACCTTGAGTGAGAGGGGCTTCCCGGCTATGCTTATATGAAATATGGATTTTTACACTCTTTAGTGCTCTACAGTCTGTTTAATAGTGTTGGACAATTTACTCACTTTCCTAGTCCAAAGACCCTAATCCTATGCTATTGTTGGTGTGCTTATATAAAAAAAGTTGATTTTATTAGCACGTGGTTTATTTTAATGGATTTTACTCAAAGGGTTCATGGAGATGAAACTGATGATATGTAAGAGACTTGAATCCAATAGAATGAAAAAGAATGAGATGCAATTCGTTCTTTTCAATGAATTCTATGTATGGGAAGGAGAAGAGTTCTATTCTTCTTAACACAACAAAGAGCTCAAAACTAATGCATTTTTTCAATTACAAGGATCAAGACGATGCCAAACTACCAAGAAAATGTTTCTGAAAACTGAAATTCACATGCAAACCTATCTCTTTTTTCAAACATAAACCAAAACAAATTTCCTAACGAATGAAAAAAAATTCTTCGTTTGATTATGTATGCAAGGAGATATGGAAAAAATTTCGCTTCTTAAATTTCAAGTGAAATGAAAGACGTCTATGTTCGACACAAAGAAGTACGAGGTAAAAAAGAAATAAAAAAAAGTGCACTCAGAATGTTGAGAAATGAAAGATAATAAGTAGGGGATAACATGTTCAATCAAGAACTCAAATATGCAAAAGAGAAAGAATACAAGAACTCACGAAGATACTCAAACAATGAGAAAAATGAGAAACAAGTAACATAATTCAAGTTGGGTTGTGGTAAGCAAGAGAGTCCTAATCATCCAGAAAAGTGAGACGTTTCAATGAAGACAAAAATTCTCAATATCAAGCAACCTTTGCAAACCCTAGTTGGTGAACAGTCCTAAACAACCAAGAAATCTTAAAGCTTTGCGAGACAAAGATTAGACAAACTCAAAGGTAGGGATAACCAAGGGATATTTTTAACCCAAGGGGACCACAAATAGGAGAAAATTTTCAAACTCAAGGAAGAAACATAAATGCATGATAAATATCAAATTCACAGGCCAAAAGAAGTCAAAGAAAATCAAGATTATTTGGGAAAAAGGCCCCTCACAATCAGACTGAGAAAGAGTAGGCAGAAGGAAGCAAAAAAACCAAAACAAGGGGATTGGTGCCCCTGTTCGCAAGGAGATAGAGTGCCAATTAGGGGCATGACACCCTGTAGGAGGTTCTAGGGTAGCACCAATAAACTAATAAAACCCTCTAACAGGCCTCTAGGGAGTGCCAATTAGGGTAATGGCACCCTGGTGTGAACTGCAAGGGAGTGCCACCCTTCTGAAAAGTTCAAAAAATTGGTCAAAAAGGATAAAAAATAAAAAACACCAATCAATGACTTTGTGATCTCTTCGGTGAAGAAGAGGGGATGGGAAATAGATCAAAATCAAGAACCAAACAAGATCTAATAATAGGCAAATGCTTTAGATGATCCAAGGAAATAATAGTCAAAGTCCTTCCCTTGTGGATTCACCAATTTATTTTATGGAATGTTTCCCCTACAGACATGTGAAAGTTCCCTTGGATTACCAGACCTCTATACCAAGATAGAAACACTACAATTCGACACTAACATCCCTTTAAACTCATTTTGACCAATTAGAAAGAGAAAGGGAGAAAGGGCATGATGTACCTTTTTACCAAGTTTGTCCTTGATGCTTCCAATCCATGAGCTTGATCTTCAAACCCCCTGGTGCAACTTGACACCTAAAATATGTAGCAAAGAGAAACACGTATCTCCTACTCTAGTTGATTAGGTAAAACAAATTCATCTAAAAATATTAAAGCAACAATAGACAAGCATATGCGAGAATACACAATCTTGAATGAAATAGGACAAGTATATTCAATGAGAACCAATAAGAGAATTACTTACAGACCATGATTGATGCTATAGCAGCCTCTCCAATACCTCCTCGTCTAATCGTTGAATGAATGAACCAAGATCAAAATGATGATACTTTATTGATTTCTTCCCCCATTTTCACCTTGGAAATCCTTCAATATATAGGCTTGAGAGGCACAAGCACCATGAGAAAATGAGGGATATAGTTGAGTATATGGCTCCTTGATGTTTGTATCACATCCTAAGGTGAATCCATATCATGAGGGTTGAACATAGCCAACCCCAATTGGAGAGAGATGGCCCATAGAATAAGGTGGAGGAGATCCCCCTTTTCCATCAACAAGAATGGCACTCCCCCATAGTGAAAGATAGGGTGCCATCCTAATAGTGGAATTCCTATAGCATGGTATATGGGGCACCATGGCCCTCCCCTAGCATGGCTAGGGGGGTGCCACCCTTCATAAATGCTCAAAAATAAGTCAAGTTTTCCAAGAAAAAAGGTGTATTTTGACCTTGAAATGATTCCTCCAATATGAATTAGGGTCATGGACAACTGTTTTCATGGTGTCAATGGGTGGAGACACCTAAAAACGTGAATGAGACACTTGGGAAGGTGCATACGACACTTGCGATAGTGCATGCAACACTTACCAAGGTGCATACACCACTTTGCGACACTTGCGACAGTTAGGGTGAGATACCTATGTGTGAAATTTTGGTGTGTAATAGTGGGGTATTATTTCCATTTTCATTCTTTCAAGAGGTTGTGGGGAGAGATATGCCACACTATGAACTATAATATAAGGAGTATGGCCATTATGAATACCATGGGATAATTATTCCATGTGTATGAGGAATTATTTCCATTGAGAAAAATCCATTACAACTGATAATTCCTAGAGTCTCCAACAAAGCAATTTTGTGGATGACTTGTGTTGGAGCTTTGGAGGGAAGTGGGATATCTCAAGGGAATTTTTGGTAGATAAGTGGGGTCCCATTCCTTGGGTTGTGCATGTTGAATGGGAAAGAGATCTAGTGGATTGGAATTGTTGTGAGAGTTTACAACTTGTGAATTTTGGGTAAAATAAGGCTACGTGAGAGGATTATAGCTAGGGATTGACAAATTCATACTAATGGATTCATAGCCTTATCTTGGGGGTGGTCTTGTTGTATAAATAGTATGGGAAATAGAGAGCTTATGTTTGGGTGGAACATCCTTTATCTGTAGCCAATTGGTGAATTATTCCCATAATTATAAGTGTTTATGGTTTATTGAAATCATCTTGAATTAATGTTGTGTATGTTATTAATTAAATGTTTTTATGTTTCATGTATCGTATGCATCTATACTTGTGAATTATTTAATTGTCGTAGCATGAAACTATGTGGTCATTTTTGTGCAAACATTAACCAACTCATAATAGGGCAGTGAGGATTATGGTACCAGAGCAAGAAGATGAAGGAAATAAAGTGTTTCAAGAAGTATCCCATATTCTCAACAGTTGACAGAGGGTACCAGGTACATTACAAATTGAGCAGAGCTCCAATTACAATATACTTCACAAGACATCTCATTAAAATTCTTATACTTATTTATATAGTTCTATATACCTCCTAAGAAATTTCTAGAGAGGGAACTTTCTAGTAGGAAAAACCTTCTAGTAAGACTTCTTACAATTGTTGTTTTCACACTACTACATGGGCCTTATTTACTAGATATGGCCTCCATACCTACTTAGGGGTTTAGGGTAGGACCCTCACATTCTCTCCCCCGTAAAAAACAACATTCTCCTCAACGCTAAATATGAGGGATTTTCTTAAGGATCTTTGTTGGTTCCGATGTGTCATCCTTGAACTATGTATCCTTCCACTATATTAAGACCTCCTGGATAGTGCATTGGTAGAGATGATGCTCTCTTTTATTGAGGATGGAATTGGGATGAAACCAAACAAAACCTTATTCATCCATTTTTGGAAGGCTAGTTTGAATACGACGATTAGATTTGATCACTTTCTTTAAGTAGGAGACATGAAACATTGAATGAATATTAGAGTGGCTTGGAAGTTCCAATTTGTAATCCATTGGCCCAATACATTTTAGAACATTATAGGGGCCATAAAAATTTGGAGTAAGCTTTTTCTAGTGTTTATCTTTGAGGGAGTGTTGATGTCTATATTGGTCAAGATCCAAACAAAAACCTCACGAGGATATAAACCCCCTTGCATTTTTATAGAGGTGGTCCTCCTATTTTGCTGAAAGATATATCTTGATGCTCTTGTATTGGGGAGAATTCTAGACAGAAAACCCCAAAGTATTTATTTCTTAGTTTTATATGGAATGGTTCTTGATAACCAAATCTTGTGTTTATGTGCAACAAGTAGCTTCTTAAAAATAAAAATATTAAAGAAAGGCTTCAATACCAAAATAAATGTATACTCAAAATAACTTATATAACTCTCTAACTCACATGCAAGTAGAGGATACATCCATATCTTCTCATAAGAAAAATATGAAGTGTTTTTATCATTTCATAGAGCTTTAAATGAGTTACACATTCAAAACTGAAAAGAATTTAATGGGCATACTTAAAAAATATAACACTCAGAAATCCCAAGACTTGAGAAATAATTAAAGCTATGCCCTAGAATATTTCACTGTGGAGTTTATTAGATGAAATATATTTCTCATTAAAAATCATTTAGTAAACCAATTGACTAGTGGTTCATAAGCAAATCTTGTCAAGCACAAGGACTAAATCTCCATGAATCAAATAGACAATCCTGGCTTACATTTAGTAGTCACATATATTTTTTTCAATAATCCATGATCTTATAGAGAAACTTCTTGGAAGAATACAAAAAAAACACTCAAGAACTCAACCTTATGCCCAGTTTAGAAATTCAAGCATAAAGCCTTGAGAAAAATGGTGTAGAAGAAGAAGAAGAAGAATGGAGATATTTATTTGCTGGTTAGAGACTTGGTTGCATATTGATGGCTGGACTATTCCTATTATGATCTTCTACTCTGATAATTCAACCTTCTAACCACTTCTTTGATGGTGCTTCCTTCTTTTAAATCTGTTCCCATTGCTTTCTTGAAGTGGTTAGGGTTTTAGTCATTCTAGGAACTTCCATATACTTTTCTTCTTGGAATAACCACTTTAATTAATAGTAAATTGAATACTCATTAATTAATTTTTATCATTGAAATTCGTGCCTTTAAGTGGATCCCATTTAGTTTTTAATAGAAGTTTTTAAATAAAATTTTATTTTGAAAATTTTTAATTAACTTCCTTTTTAAAAGTGCATTGTGTTTTAATTTTTTGAGCAAGATATTTGACCTTTCATGAATAGAAACCATTCTATATGTAATATTTTTCATCCAAAATTTCCAATGATTCCTCCTAAGCACAATTTGGAGTTTTGGATCTCAAGATATAATCTCAGGAAATCGAGGTTCCAAGCAGATTTATCAACAAACCATGAAAACCTAGCTGAATGTTATTTTAATTTGTAGGAGATTTATGACCAATTTCGCTTATTTAAACATACTCCATCATATTCCTCGTCGAATTACCATTCCAACGAGGTATAGCATGCTGAAAATGGAGGTTGGGAGCTCAAGATATCAGTTCGGGAAGTCGAAGACTCAGCCATCGTACATCAATTTTGTGGGTCAATCTTGGCCTTCCATTTGAATTGACATTTAAAAAAAATATCCCAATCCCACATGCACTGTGGAGATTAATATTATAGTGTATATACTATAATTATTTCCATGTCTTTCATTTGGAACATATGGAGACTATGAAGATTCAAACCTTAGGAAAATTCATGAATTAATAAATATTTTGATGGCCCAGTCAGCATCCACTAAGTGCCCAGTCAACACCCAATAAGCACTGAGTCATTATCGAGTTATCGTCCATGTCAACACTGAGTCATAGCCCAATCACTGCCTTGTTTCATAGTGTGATAGGCTGCCATAGGATGCCACATGTCATAATGTCATTACCTGCCACATGTCATAGTTTGACCAATCTCCATGTGTCTTAAGATGATTGGTTAATAACTCTTGGAATTAACTTGGGAGCTAAATTAAGTATGGGAGTGAAGGATGGGAGGATATGGGGGAACAAGAGAGAGAGGCAGACAAACAGAGGTATTAGAGATCATGTGGAGAAATAATGAGGGTCATAGAGTGTTGTGAGGGGACAAGGGGGTATGGAGAGATAAGGAGTGGGAACTTGTGGAGCACCATGAGGGGGATAAGTAAGGAAATAGGAGAGTAAGTAAGTAAGGAGATGGGAGAGTGGGAAATTTAAAAAAAAATTAAAATTATGAAGAATAAGATGCTAGGAGGAGAGGGGGGAGTAAAACTTCAAAAATATTCTAAGTATAGAAGAGAAGAGTGAGGGGTGTGTGAAAAATTTCAATTATGGAAGAGTTATGGAGACAGGGAGATGTGAAATATAGAAATAAAACTAAGTATGGAGAACGGGGAAGAGAGGAAGAGAAGGGATACGAGTTAAAAAAAAAAATTAAGTATGGAGAGGAGAGGGGATATGAGGGGTAAAGTATTGTAGTTCCAAGAAAATGATAAGGTTCCAAGAATTGATCATGGTTCCAAGAATTGATCATGGTTCCAAGAAAATATAGCTTTGTTTCACATGGAAGAAGTGTTTTTTGGGCGGTTAAACAACAAACTTGGATATCTTGAGCATATGAAATCAAATTTTGAATCCGAAAAATGCGTGACGAAGCTAAGATTGAGGGATACACTCTGAGCTCATGATCCTTTGAAATTTTATTCTTCTGATATCAATTTTTTTATTATTCCAAATAACGGGAAATTGAGGTGGCAAAGTTTTTTATCAACATGGAGGTTTGTTTATAATTTTGTAGATGAAGTAACACTCAATCCCCTTCTTCAAAATAGTGTTTGAAATGATGCTATTTAGCGATTCTGATCCATTACATAATTATTCTTGATAGTGCGTAAAATGTCAACCTAATCTATGAGTGTTTTGTGTACCTCCTATACCTTAGAGACTTTCGGTAAGTAGGATAGTACTGATGGGATTTTTTGTCCATATACAACCTCAAAGGGAGTCATTCAAGTGGCACCATGATAAGTTGTATTGTACCACCATTCTACTAGGGGTGAGCACTAGAACCATTGGGATTGTCATTATGAATTAAATCACCTCAAATATGCTTCCAAACACTTGTTGATAACTTAAGTCTAACCATTAGTCTCGGGGTGATGATTTTATAAGATTTAATTGAGTTCCCTGGAGTTGAAACAAATCTTGCCATAAATTGCTAGTGAAAGTGGGGTCATAACCCATCATAATAGATTGTGTCATACCATGGAGTTTAAATATATTATCCATGAAGACTTGAGAAACCATGGAGGATTTAAAAGGTTGTTGTAGAACATAAAAATGAGCATATTTGGGAAGGAAATCAACCACAACCATGATGATGTATCTATTTCCATATTTGGGAAACCTCCAATTGAACAAAGCTCCAATTACAATATACTTCACAAGACATCTCATTACATTAATTATACTTCTTTATATAGTTCTATATACCTCCTAAACACATTCTAGAGAAGGAAATTTCTAGTAGATAGAACCTTCGTGTAAACTTTCTTACAATAATTGCTTTCACACTACTACATTGGCCTTATTGAATATAGATGGCCTCCATATGTAGCATCCTATATATATACTTAGGGGGTTAGGGTAGGACCCTAATAGGTTCCATGGAACTGAGAATGGATTTTAGAGAGGGTATTAGCACTATAAAATTCGTCACTCATAAGGTATTCAATGGTAAAAGGCCACTGTTATAGAAAGATTTTCCTCATCATTGCTATCTTGCACAGAGGGCTTTTTTCCATTTCCCTATGTAGACCTGTCATCCCTTTTTGATGAACCTAGAGCCAAAAATATTCATTTTTCCACATATACGCTCCATATTAGTTATGCAAGATGCATATATGCTGGTTGTTCCACTACAACCCATGTACATAGGGATTTGTGCCAGAAAATAAAAAAATGAAGTCAGGTTTCCATGTCACGATATACTATCTCTGATCCTTGGCCTTCCACATAATGGAAACGTTCTGGCTTGGAACTTTAGATGCATTCTGAAGGCTATAAAAGCACAATTTCGAGCTATGGAAAAGAGAGAAAGCATTCAACTTTGAGAGCATAGTTACTGTGGAGAAATTACTTCATATTGAGTCTGCATCCCTCTGTCCCTCAAGTCTGAACACAATGTTCAACCCCCAAGATCTTTCCCTATTGTTGAGAGAACCTCATTGCCTCTTTCCTTTGAGATTGCCTTTGGTGGAGGATTGAAGTGGTGGAGACCCAGTTAGAAGGAACTTGGTTTCTTGGTTTCGAACCATGCCGACATGGAAGTTTGTATCGTTGTCACTTCTGCTGATCAATTATTAATAGAAATACTCGTTTCCCATCCTATTGGTATCTTACAAATATATGATTATTATCCATGGGCATGTTTGTAATGTTTATTAATGGATTATGCCATATGATGTGCTAACCCCTTTTATATCATCACTATGCACTTGCTTTGCTTGTATGTTGAGAACTTATTGTAGGTATAAAGATTTGGGTCAAAGTGGTCAACGATGGAACATCATCAAACATTGGATCGAGGTAGGCATATTTCTTATATTGCACATTAGTCTATATAGCATATGTTGGAATTGAGTTGATTTTTGCAGTCATACCTGTCTATTGTGGTTTACCCTTGGCCATAGAGAGTTTTTCCCTTGTAACAGAAACGACGACTCCACTGGGGAGATATCTTCCTTCTAAGGGTTGAAGTGTTTTTCTTCTTGCATTGCTCTTTTTCCTTTGTGTTTCTTGTCATATCACTGCTTGACAGAGTCTGTTCACTCTAAGCCCGAGTTTCCAGCCTTTTGCTCTTGCCTATCCTTGTTTTAAAGCCTGCACACTGCTTTTTTCCTTATAGTCATGTACACACGTGCCCCGCCTCTCTGCAAGATGCGTATATACTCTTTGTTCTCCTGAACAGTCGCGTATACCACTTTGTCTTGCTTGTTTGCTTGGTTTGGTGATTGTTGGGTGAGTTTTGATATGTGTTGAGCCTTCTTGGGTCTCTGTAGTGCCTATTGAGCTTCTCTGGGTTGACAGGAAGCCTGTTGGGAGTTGAATTTATGGGCATCGTCTTTCTCATTGATTTTCACTTTTGATTTGTCCTTGAAACCTTGGTTGTTTGCTTGGTTGCTTGGTATTCTGCTTGAGTTATTTCATTTATACACAATAGAATTTATATATCAGATTTCTTTACAATCCATGCATTTTCTCTTTAATGTATTGAAAATACAAAAAAATGGGCATTTTGCATTGGTTAACATTTTTGTCTTTGAGCCTTTATCATTAGCTTAGTTCATTTAGCGAAAGATTGCATTTTACGTCTGAAATGCAGAGTTGAAATTGAAAATTGCACTGCTTTTATTAGCATATCATTCATTGAAAAGTTAAATATAGACTTTGCATTATATTCATATTCATTTTCTTGTAGATTCATAACATCATGAGTTTCACTTCCATACCTTTTTGAGTAATCACGACCAATAAAATTTACGCTTTAAACTAAAATTGATTAGTCATGATTTTATTTTTTAGGGTGCACAAACTAGTCTAGGATTTAGTGCCTTGGAATAGGATTTTGTGAGTAAAATTCTCCAAGGGAATTAAATCAACATATGTGTCTAAGATAGGGAGTTGAGAAGTCCATTGTATAATTGGTAATATCAAGAGGCTCCGCTCACACCGGAGTTAATCACAAGTTCACGTGAAGTTAGTTGAAGGGATAACCCCTGGATACTCACCTAGTGTCAGAGATATTTCTGTGGATTTATTCATATTTGGGGATCTTTCTAGTGCCCATACCTCTGTGAGAGCGGTGCTTTCAAGGTTTCAGGCTTTTCTACCTTGTCCATACGGTGATCCGCTTTTACAACTACTCGCCTATGCATCATTTATACAATGGTTTATTAGTTGTTTGACTTAGGTATCTCATAGGTTACTTGTAGAGGTTATTCTTCTTGTATCTTGGGTCAAATAGAGGTCAGACAACACACAACCTTTATGGAGGATTACCTCTCTGGGGGGATCTGACTGACTAGTTGTTAAGCCCACGAGGGCCCCTATAACTGATTTTGTTACCTCCAAACTTTAGCGGGGAGTCTCGGGTCCCTCTTGGACGAAACATACCTTCTTTGGTGAAGGAGGCCACTCAACCACTTTAGCCTGTTTGCATGCATATTGGCCGTTTGAATTTTTTGGTATGCTCTTTGATTACTAGTTGGCCTTAGGAGTCTATATTGAATCTTCCTTATCATGGACAATGGAGTTCCTTTTTCTCNCCCCCCCCCCCCCCCCCATGATGTGCACTCATTTCATGGGGATGGATCTTTCTGCTTCGCATTATGGTATGCATAATTATGGTACTCAGTCAATGCCTTGAGTCTCTAATCATTTTTCTCACGGTATGTCTGATATGTCTTCGCACTTTCCATCCTCCATATTGCCTCCTTATGCGAATATAAATTTTGGGTCTGGGGGCATGATGCCTCCTTCTTATCCCTCTCCGTTTGGTGGGAGTCATATCCTTCAAACACCTTTACGATAGGAGGTTGGAATATTCCTTCCTACGAATCCACTATGTGAGAATTAAGTGCCCAATTAAGAAATCATTCTACTTATTACACTCTGTCCACCTATCCTTCTTCCACCATGTCAGTTCCTACGAATACTTTTCCCATGGCTGACCTCCATCTGTCCTCTGGTGTTTCATCCCGGGGAAGTTATTTTTGTAGTATGGGAAACCCCCTTCATGAAGTTCCTTCATTTGGGGGAAACATATATCCTCATATGAGTAACCCTTGTCATGTCGTTGTCTCTTCGCAAGCAGATTCCTTAGTGTCGATGCCCTTATAACCCTTTATGAATCAGTATGGAGGATTATACTATCCTATTGGATAGGGACATGGTGTAAACCAGGATCCTTCCTGACTTGCAACTTCACAGAACCAATCTTTCCTTGGACCTTGGTCTCGAATGCCGCAATCTACCACCGCCACAAGTCCAGTCACTGCGTGCCATACTGGAATTATATCACCAACCTCTGCTAGTCATGTTGGAGATTGGTTGACAACCTCTGCGAGTCATGTTGAAGACCTGCAACCAACCGCTGCAATTCATGCTGGGGGCACATGTTTGGTCACTGCTAGTCACATTGCACATCCATCACCAACCTCGGCTAGTCATGTTGGGGATCCATCACCAACCTTTGCTAGTCATGTTGGAGATTTTCTACTAGCCTCTACAAGTCATGTTGGGATCATGTTACTAGCCACTGCAAGTCATGCTGGGAGAATTGATATGATTGATAATCCTAGACATCTCAGACATAATCCTAGATTCCTTTGCAGGACTTGCGAAGGAATTCACCTTACTCATTTTTGTCCTGTTATTGTTGGGATACCAGAAGCATGGGGATCACCTAAGGTCCCTTCAGGTTCTGAGGCATCTATGGTTTCACAACACTCTGTTCCTTCTTTGGTTGATACAATAGTCATGCCGATGCAATATTCGTCTGACACCCATTTCTCTTTAGGGGTTGATGTGTCCTTTGACCTTGTTGTCTCACATCCCGTTCAACCTGTGGTAGTGTCGATCAAATATTTGACCGGCACCTCTCCTATTTTCTGGGGTGATGCATCTCTTGACCTTGTTGTCTCACATCTTGTTCAACCAATGGTCGTGTCGATGTAATCTTCGACCGAAAACACTCCCATTTTTTGGGGTGATGCACCTCTTGACCTTGTTGTCTCGCATTCTATTCAACCAATGGTTGAGGAAGTGGTTGTATCGATGCAATATTCGATCGATCCCAATCTTATCTTGGAGAGTGACAAGTCTAAGGAAGCGATCATGCCAATGCAATTTTTGGTTGATCCCGCTCTTCTGGTTCTAGTTCTATACCTTCTATGCCATTTCCTTAGCATTTCTAGTACTTCACCTTCTGAACAAGAGAGAGCTTTACTCTTCCAAAGTTCTCTCCCTCCAAGTCTTGACGAGGTTCCCTTTTATTGTGATGGTCTTGTGGGGTATCCAATGCCTCCGCCTATGTATTTTCCAAAAAGAGACGTTATTCGATATAACACGGGGATGATAACCTCTGTTAGCGTCGGAAGTCACTCCTGGATTGCTTGCAGGAGAAGAGCCTGACACCCATCAATTTAATGTCATGATTTGTTTATAAAGGGATGATCAAATGGAGACAAAGGCTCGAGGAGATATCACTCTAACTCAGGGACTGGATCTGGTACGTAAAGAACAAAGGAGGTCTGGAATCCTAACTTCAGCCAGTGGGTTGATTAAAAAGATGAACAGGTGGAAGACGTAGTAGGAAAGGTGAACAAACAACTTTGGGCAACAGGCTTTCAACAGTTTGTAGAAGAAAGACTCTGAATACAAGATCCGCTTGGTTCAGGGTCTCAAGAAACTGAAAGGGGACTTGACTGGATCCTCCAATTCCAAGTCACTCAGTGCTGGGAAAATCACAAGAACTGATTAGAGACTCTGTAACTATTACAGTGATCCATTACAACATCATCCTATAACAGCTACAACTCGACTGGATCCTCCAATTCCGAGCTTCTCTAACACAGTATAACAAAGACGTAAAGAAACTGGCATTCATAAGGCAAGAAGTCTCAGAAGTCTAGAAATAACCAGAAAACAGTGCTTCATTAAAGTTTTACAACCGGGAGCTCTGCTCAACCATCCTTTCTTACAAAATACAAAGACTGAGTTTATATACTCAGGAAAAATCTCCTCACAGAGGCGTGCCCAGTCACCCAAGGCTTGGTGTCACTTCACTTCAGTCAAACTCGTACTGATATCTTCTTTTAAGCACCATCTTAACTACACATGGCTCCTACGAGGGGATTAGCTGAGCCATTAAGTATCGAGCTAGCGTGTACAGACTTCCTGCGGCTAGTTGAGAAATTGGCATGGATTCTCTGGAAAAATGGGTACACAGGACCCTCTCGAGAAGACCTCTCGCCAGGCCCTCCATACTTCGCACTTAATAACCGAGGAGAGGTTTCAACTACCTCTCCTTGCCTTCATTTACTCCGAGCGAGAAACAGTATTGAGCTCGGATCCGACGGCGCCTGGAGATCGTGATGATCCCTTCTGCAACTGAAATCAGTGCCTCGACATTCTTTACACGTCTCTTTTTCTTTCCCCAAGTGACCATGGGCCGTGACCACGTGCTTATTTCTAATGCGTTGTCGGCGTTCGCGAATGGGAAGGAGCTGCTCCTGCAAATTGAAATCGCGATGAAAAAAATGCCGAGGTGGCTCAATCTGGTGCCAGTGTCCCTTTGAGATCTGACATTCTGGAACTTACCCGACGCTACGGTAGGCCCGGGTCCGAGACTCTCTTGGCACTTCGCGTCTCGCAGCTAGGAGGAGCTAATCCTTACGCTTCAAAGTCACGATGGGCGAAAAGGCGAGGAGACTAATCACGCACCACGTGTCCCTCGGAGATCTGACAGCCTTATGTCGTGGGCCCGGGCCTGAGATTCTCTCGGCACTTCGCGTCCTCGTGACTTTTAACATAAAAAACTTGGGCATTCACCCTGCAAACTCCAGAGTTCATGAGATCACAGATCTATGCCACCTGTCCTCTTCAGATGGACAACTCACAGCCTCTCGCCACTTCACTGCCTCGTGACTTCGCGTCCTCGTGACTTTTAACATCAAAAACTTGGGCGTTCACCCTACAAACTTCCGAGTTCACGAGATCACCGATCTCTGCCACCTGTCCTCTTCAGATGGACGGCTCACAACCTCTCGCCACTTCGCTACCTCGTGACCTCGCATCTCACGACTTTTAACATCAAAAACTTGGGCGTTCACCCTGCAAACTCCCGATTTCACGAGATCACCGATCTCTGCCACCTGTCCTCCTCAGATGGACGACTCCTGTCTCTCGCCACTTCGTGAGTTCTCCACGGAGACTTCTGCGCTATACTTGGCGTGACTCGGCTGAGTGCAATTACCCACCGACCGTTGATCTTCTTTGCAAAATAGACCTTGGATGCTGCCGACGACATTTTTCCCGCTCGCTTGACCTGCTACTTGGAAAAAATAGGAATTCTCCCGTGCTGCGCTCAATCATTTCGTGCAACTTGCAGATCAGAATTCTCTCGAACCCATGACAAGAATTATCGCTAACATAGGATCCATGGGGGATAGAGTCGTCCCTGTGATGCTCTAAGAACTCCTTCTGCAGCTTCAATGCCTTGCTATTGGGCTATGGAGTCATGCTCAAAACATCCCGCTGCTGAAAATATAGGCCGAAAAATAAAAGTAACAAACTAAAGATACATGCTCAAAGGAGCTTATTTATATACAATCCTAAACTAATAAAACACTTTAGATGGGGCTAGGTGAAAGCAGATTTCCACCATAGCCATTCAAGCAGCTTCCTGGATAGAAGCTCCGTCCTTCTGTCAATGATCATTAGCAGATGGTGTAACCGTGACATCAAAATGGTTACACTCTTCAACTCCTCCTTACAAGATTGAGTTGAGATGAAATAGGGCGGCTCCAATTTATGAAGGAAATGCGACTCCATGTATTCCTTCACAGGCTCATAGGACCAGTGGCAAACTCCAGAAAATTGGTGACAGGCAGCCTCCTTTACTACACAGTTGTGGATGTGTGGTTGAATATCTATGGTAAGCACAGGTGGGTGGACAACTAAAGTAGGATGATTGATCTCAGGCGGTGGCTGCTCGCTGACTGGCTATACGCAGTATGTAAACTGCATCTTCGACTTCTCCTCTGATTCTTCTGGTGCCTCTTCTTGGCTCTTCCCCGGGTCAAATTCATATTCATCATAAATAGGGACCATGAGGTGGTTCTGCTGGCTGACTGGCTCTTCAGTATATTTATAGTGATCAAATGTAGGATAAGCTTATTGCTCATCATCACTATAATATACATCAAAGAGGGGTTGTTCTTCATTGATATGCCCCTCCTCCAGAACAGTGATCCCATCAAAAATTTCTATTTCAGGGACAATGGGACCTGCTGCTTCTGGCTGCTCATAAATAATCCTTTTCTCTTTAATCCCAGGTAAACATATATCGTGAGAAACCCCCTGGGGGAAAAGAGAAGAATCCTCTTCCACAACTAACCCCTCTTTTAAAAAGAGAGGGTCTTCGTCATCATGAGCAGAGCTACTAGGAACATCTGCTTCAAATCGATACTTAGGTGAGCCATCTACCATGAACCACATCTGCTCTGCAAACTCATAATATCCACAAGAGGCGTGTTGATCTTCATGAAGACCTAAAAGAATAGATGCATCTGATATGATGTCTGATGCTTCCGTTCTGGGGCTAACACAATTAATATCGTCCAACACCTCTATATTTTCACAGCAAATGCTTTCTTCCACAGTAAGGGCTTCATCATGGACATGGTCTTCAGGGCCAAAAGAGGCTTCATGAAGCAAAGAAAACTCTTCGCAACAATTTTCAAACAAGCGAACAGCTGGATAGTAGTCTTTGCAAAATGAATTGAAAGCTGTATGAAAACCTGCTAAAGAGCGGATGCTTGTAGCAGGAAGAGACCGACACCATTCAAGAGCAACTCCCTTCAATGAAAACCTGAAGAGATTAATCCGGACATCCTCGTGCGTGATATTGTGTCGGTGGATAGCCTCATGGAAGTCTAGTAAATGCTCAGCTAGTTCTTCCCAATCTGATGCATGAAATTCTGGGAGGAAATCTTCCCATTGGTCTCTATCAGGAAGTGCATTAGGAAAGCCAACTATCTGAGAAAAGTCACAGAAAGAAAACCTTTGAGCCAGAATTTTCTCCATATCGAAACAGTGGAGTTGCCAATCGATCCTTGAATCATGGAGTCGCCAGGTGAAAGATGCGCAGCTTCAAGTGTGTCTGGTCCTTGTTTACCATCAAAGGTCAGATCTTAACGTGTCGTTACCCCAGGAAGCTCCTCAGGCTGAGAAAGTAGCCGCTGAAACCTTCTCGAGAAAGCTCCTTAGGGTCAGCTTTTAGGTGTGCTAACAGTAGTCACAACTGAAACAGTGATGTGGAGACAATGGAGTCACCACAGTGGAGTCGCCAGGTGCACAGTAGCAATCTTTAAGGGCTCTGATGTCTGATGCACCTTCAGAGTCATAGGCTCAATGTCATTCTGCCCAGGGAAAATATTCAACTTCGTCCCCGGCAACGGCGCCATAAATGTTAGCGTCGGAAGTCACTCCTGGATTGCTTGCAGGAGCAGAGCCCGACACCCATCAGTTTAATGTGACGATTTGTTTATAAAGGGATGATCAAATGGAGACAAAGGCTCGAGGAGATATCACTCTAACTCAGGGAATGGATCTGGTACATAAAGAACAAAGGAGGTCTGGAATCCTAACTTCAGCCAGTGGGTTGATTAAAAATATGAACAGGTGGAAGACGTAGTAGGAAAAGTGAACAAACAACTTTGGGCAACAGGATTTCAGCAGTTTGCAGAAGAAAGACTATGAATACAAGATCCTCTTGGTTCAGGGTCTCAAGAAACTGAAAGGGGACTTGACTGGATCCTCCAATTCCAAGTCACTCAGCGTTGGGAAAATCACAAGAACTGATTAGAGACTCCCTAACTATTACAGTGATCCATTACAAAATCATCCTATAATATCAACAACTCGACTGGATCCTCCAATTCCAAGCTTCTCTAACACAGTATAACAAAGACATAAATAAACTGGCATTCATAAGGCAAGAAGTCTCAAAAGTCTAGAAATAACCAGAAAACAGTGCTTCATTAAAGTTTTACAACTGGGAGCTCTGCTCAACCATCCTTTCTTACAAAATACAAAGACTGAGTTTATATACTCAGGAAAAATCTCCTCACAGAGGCGTGCCTGGTCACCCAAGGCTTGGTGTCACTTCACTTTAGTCAAACTCATACTAAT
Organism: Picea sitchensis; assembly: GCA_010110895.2. Classification (NCBI taxonomy): domain Eukaryota; kingdom Viridiplantae; phylum Streptophyta; class Pinopsida; order Pinales; family Pinaceae; genus Picea; species Picea sitchensis. Next base: position 26,723 of record SNQJ01S0093234.1, read on the forward strand.
ATCTTCTTTTAAGCGCCATCTTAACTACGCATGGCTCCTGCGAGGGGAGTAGCTGAGCCATTAAGTATCGAGCTAGCGTGTACAGACTTCCTCCGGCTAGTCGAGAACTCGACATGGATTCTCTGGAAAAATGGGTACACAGGACCCTATCGAGCAGACCGCTCNAACTACCTCTCCTTGCCTTCATTTACTCTGAGTGACAAATAGTATTGAGCTCGGATCTGATGGCGCCTGGAGATCGCGATGATCCCTTCTGCAACTGAAATCAGCGCCTCGACATTCTTTACACAACTCTTTTTCTTTCCCCAAGTGACCATGGGCCGTGACCACGTGCTTATTTCTAATACGCTGTCGGTGTTCGCGAATGGGAAGGAGTTTCTCCTGCAAATTGAAATTACGATGAGCGAAACGCCGAGGTGGCTCAATCTGGTGCCACGCGTCCCTTTGAGATATGACGGTCTGGAACTTACCCGACGCTACGGTAGGCCTGGGTCTGAGACTCTCTCGGCACTTCGCGTCTCGCGGCTGGGAGGAGCTAATCCTTACGCTTCAAAGTCGCGATGGGCGAAAAGGCGAGGAGACTAATCATGCACCACGTGTCCCTCGGATATCTGACAGCTTTATGCCGTGGGCCCGGGCCCGAGATTCTCTCAGCACTTCGCGTCCTCGTGACTTTTAACATCAAAAACTTGTGCGTTCACCCTGCGAACTCCCGAGTTCGCGAGATCACCGATCTCTGCCACCTGTCCTCTTCAGATGGACGGCTCACAACCTCTCGCCACTTCGCTGCCTCGTGACTTCACGTCCTCGTGACATTTAACATCAAAAACTTGGGCGTTCACCCTGCGAACTCCCGAGTTCGTGAGATCACCGATCTCTGCCACCTGTCCTCTTCAGATGGACGGCTCATAGCCTCTCGCCACTTCGCTATCTCGTGACCTTGCATCTCGCGACTTTTAACATTAAAAACTTGGGCGTTCACCCTGCGAACTCCTTTGTTCACGAGATCACCGATCTCTGCCACCTGTCCTCCTCAGATGGATGGTTCCTGTCTCTCGCCACTTCGCGAGTTCTCCATGGAGACTTCTGTGCTATACTTGGCGTGACTCGGCTGAGTGCAATTACCCACCGACCGTTGATTTGCTTCGCAAAATAGACCTTGGATGTTGCCGACGACATTTTGCCCGCTTCCTTGACCTGCTACTTGGAAAAAATAGGAATTCTCCCGTGCTACGCTCAAGCATTTCGTGCAACTTGCAGACCAGAATGCTCTCGAACCCATGACAAGAATTATCGCTAACATAGGCTCCATGGGGGATATAGTCGTCCCTGTGATGTTCTAAGAACTCCTTCTGCAGCTTCAGTGCCTTGCTATTGGGCTATGGAGTCATACTCAAAACATCCCGCTGCTGAAAATACAGGCCAAAAAATAAAAGTAACAAACTAAAGATACATGCTCAAAGGAGCTTATTTATATACAATCCTAAACTAATAAAACACTTTAGATGGGGCTAGGTGAAAGCAGATTTCCACCATAGCCATTCAAGAAGCTTCCTGGATAGAAGCTCCTTCCTTCTGTCAATGATCATCAGTAGATGGTGTAACTGTGACATCAGAACGGTTACACTCTTCAACAACTCCTTACAGGCTTGAGTTGAGATGAAATAGGGCGGCTCCAATTTATGAAGGAAATGCGACTCCATGTATTCCTTCACAGGCTCATAGGACCAGTGGCAAACTCTAGAAAATTGGTGACAGGCAACCTCCTTTAATACACAGTTGTGGATGTGTGGTTGAATATCTATGGTAAGAATAGGTGGGTGGAAAACTGACGTAGGATGATTGATCTCAGGATGTGGCTTCTCGCTGACTGGCTCTGCGCAGTCTGTAAACTGCATCTTCCACTGCTCCTCTGGTTCTTCTGGTGCCTCTTCTTGGCTCTTCCCCGGGTCAGATTCGCATTCATCATAAATAGGGACCATGAGGTGGTTCTGATGGCTGACTGGCTCTTCAGTATATTTATAGTGATCAAATGTAGGATAAGCTTGCTGCTCATCATCACTATAA
>SNQJ01S0093234.1:35840-59243 GCA_010110895.2 Picea sitchensis
GTGGATAGCCTCATGGAAGTCCAGTAAATGCTCAGCTGGTTCTTCCCAATCTGATGCATGAAATTCCGGGAGGAAATCTTCCCATTGGTCTCTATCAGGAAGTGCATTAGGAAAGCCAACTATCTGAGAAAAGTCACAGAAAGAAAACCTTTGGGCCAGAAGTTTCTCCATATCGAAATAGTGGAGTCGCCAATCGATCCTTAAATCATGGAGTCACCAGGTGAAAGATGCGTAGCTTCAAGTGTGTCTGGTCCTTGTTTACCGTCAAAGGGCAGATCTTAACGTGTCATTACCCCAGGAAGCTCCTCAGGATGAGAAAGTAGCCACTGAAACCTTCTCGAGAAATCTCCTTAGGGTCAGCTTTCGGGTGTGCTAACAGTAGTCACAGCTGAAACAGTGATGTGGAGACAATGGAGTCACCACAGTGGAGTCGCCAGGTGCACAGTAGCAATATTTAAGGGCTCTGATGTCTGATGCACCTTTAGAGTCAGAGGCTCAATGTCGTTCTGCCCAGGGAAAATCTTCAACTTCGTCCCCGACAACGGCACCAGAAATGTTAGTGTCGGAAGTCACTCCTGGATTGCTTGCAGGAGCAGAGCCCGACACCCATCAATTTAATGTCACGATTTGTTTATAAAGGGATGATCAAATGGAGACAAAGGCTATAGGAGATATCACTCTAACTCAGGGACTGGATCTGGTACATAAAGAACAAAGGAGGTCTGGAATCCTAACTTCAGCCAGTGGGTTGATTAAAAAGATGAACANGTGGAAGACGTAGTAGGAAAAGTGAACAAACAACTTTGGGCAATAGGCTTTCAACAGTTTGCAGAATAAAGACTCTGAATACAAGATCTGCTTGGTTCAGGGTCTCAAGAAACTGAAAGGGGACTTGACTGGATCCTCCAATTCCAAGTCACTCAGCGCTGGGAAAATCACAAGAACTGATTAGAGACTCTGTAACTATTACAGTGATCCATTACAACATCATCATATAACAACTACAACTCGACTGGATCCTCCAATTCCGAGCTGCTCTAACACAGTATAACAAAGACGTAAATAAACTAGCATTCATAAGGCAAGAAGTCTCAGAAGTCTAGAAATAACCAGAAAACAGTTCTTCATTAATGTTTTACAACCGGGAGCTCTGCTCAACCATAATTTCTTACAAAATACAAAGACTGAGTTTATATACTTAGGAAAAATCTCCTCACAGAGGCGTACCCAGTCACCCAAGGCTTGGTGTCACTTCACTTCAGTCAAACTCGTACTGATATCTTCTTTTAAGCGCCATATTAACTATGCATGGCTCCTGCGAGGGGAGTAGCTGAGCCATTAAGTATCGAGCTAGCGTGTACAGACTTCCTCTGGCTAGTCGAGAACTCGGCATGGCTTCTCTGTAAAAATGGGTACACAGGACCCTCTCGAGCAGATCGCTCGCCAGGCCCTCCATACTTCGCACTTAATAACCAAGGAGAGGTTTCAACTACCTCTCCTTTCCTTCATTTACTCTGAGAGAGAAACAGTATTGAGCTTGGATCCGACGGCGCCTGGAGATCGCGATGATCCCTTCTGCAACTAAAATCAACACCTCGACATTCTTTACACAACTCTTTTTCTTTCCCCAAGTGACCATGGGCCGTGACCACGTGCTTATTTCTAATGCGCTGTCGACGTTCACGAATGGGAAGGAGTTGCTCCTGCAAATTGAAATCGCGATGAGTGAAATGCCGAGGTGGCTCAATCTGGTGCCACACGTCCCTTTGAGATCTGACGGTCTGAAACTTACCCGACTCTACGGTAGGCCCGGGTCCGAGACTCTCTCGGCACTTCACGTCTCGCGGCTGGGAGGAGCTAATCCTTTCACTTCAAAGTCGCAATGGGCGAAAAGGCGAGGAGACTAATCGTGCACCATGTGTCCCTTGGAGATCTGACGGCTTTATGCTGTGGGCTTGGGCCCGAGATTCTCTCGGCACTTCGCGTCCTCGTGAATTTTAACATCAAAAACTTGGGTGTTCACCCTGCGAACTCCCGAATTCGCGAGATCACCTATCTCTTCCACCTGTCCTCTTCAAATGGACGGCTCACAGCCTCTCGCCACTTCGTTGCCTCGTGACTTCGCGTCCTCGTGACTTTTAACATCAAAAACTTGGGCGTTCACCCTGCAAACTCCCGAGTTCGCGAGATCACCGATCTCTGCCACCTGTCCTCTTCAGATGGACGACTCACAACCTCTCGCCACTTCGCTGCCTCGTGACCTCGCGTCTCACGACTTTTAACATCAAAAACTTGGGCGTTCACCCTGCAAACTCCCGAGTTCACGAGATCACCGATCTCTGCCACCTATCCTCCTCAGATGGACGGCTCCTGTCTCTCGCCACTTCACGAGTTCTCCACAGAGACTTCTGCGCTATACTTGGCATGACTCGGCTGAGTGCAATTACCCACCGACCGTTGATCTGCTTCGCAAAATAGACCTTGGATGATGCCGACGACATTTTGCTCTCTCGCTTGACCTGCTACTTGGAAAAAACAGGAATTCTCCCGTGCTGCGCTCAAGCATTTCGTGCAACTTGCAGACCAGAATGCTCTCGAACCCATGAAAATAATTATCGCTAACAACCTCTATTAGCACTTTTCCCTCCTCGACTTGGAGATCTTTTGGTCTTCCCAAGCTTGTGTTGGTTCTTCATAAGATATCGACATTCCACAGAAGGTCCGCACGGGAGCCTTGGCCTCCCCCATGGCTTTCCGCCTAGAATTTCCCTAACGAGTCTTAGTTAAGCTCTTTTCCGACTCGTATAAAAACCAAAAATGTTGTCGAGTGATTTGTCCCTTTCACACTCGTTAAATTGGATTTGAAAGGTCATGAGTCTTAGTTAAGCTCTTTTCTGACTCATATAAAAACCAAAAATATTTTCAAGTGATTTGTCCCTTTCACACTCGTTAAATTGGATTTGAAAGGTCATGAGTCTTAGTTAAGCTCTTTTCTGACTCATTATAAAAAATAGAAAAGATTGTCGAGTGAACTTGTCTTTTTTCACACTCGTAAATTGGATTTGAAAAGACATCTATTTGGCACAAGTTTACCCCTTTTTCACACCAAGTAGACTAAAAGATATAAAAAAGGACATTTTTTGTCATTAAGTTGTGATTGCATCTCATGCCCTCGCTTGCAGTATTGAGCCTTTAGTCGGTTCTCTCTTTGCGTTATAAACCGTTGCCTAAGTAGTTTGCATCCTCAACCAAGCAAAGCCTTGTTTATATCCTTCGCAATTTGACACCCTATACCCTGGAGGGAACATCACCCTGAATGTCCATCTCCTTCATGCATTTCATTTCATTAAGAATAGGTATGATCCACTACTAGAACTAGTTTTTCTTACTTGCGACACTCGTTCCCTCCTCTGTATCATAGCATTCATTTGTTATGAAAAACCAAAAAAAAAGATGGGCGGGAAGGGAGTATTATATTGTAATTTGTAGTAGTCGTGTCGCCTTTGAACATAGCACAAAGTTATTGGGTCCTTCTGTCATCAGAATTTTGGGTTTAGCATGACCTTAGGAACCTGATCTCGCTACAGAGTTTTCTCTATCGACTATTTACTCTTCCAGTCCCTATAGAGAACGTTATTGATGCCTCCTACATCTAATTGTCACATCATTGAGTCTATGCTGTCAAAGTCCACCATATGTCTCAAGCTCTTGTTCAAAGGAAGTCTATCAACCCGTGTCAGCCACTCCTCAGAAATCTTGACTTTGCATGTCGGCCATACCCTCAGTTTGTCTCAGAATAACATGATACTATGGTCTTATTATGCACCTTGGCCCTAATTTCATCATTGGTAGGTCATCTTGAACCCAACAATCGACACTTCATCATTGGTTGTTGACTGGGTGGTTTCCCTTGTGTTCGACCACAAGACATCTATTCACACTTTGGGATTCATGCAGTGTCTTGGATGCCATTAGTCTTATTGGTGGTTTCCTCGCCTTCGTCAACAATTTTTCATCATTTGTTGCTATTCAAAGGCTCTTTTTCGTGTACCACTTTCATTTGGCACACACGAAAGATGCACAAGGTCGTTGGTTCATGAACATGTTCTTCGTTCAATCTCCACCAAATCATGAAGCTCTTGCTTTGTTCCTCGTGCTGACTGATGAGAGATGCCTCAATGCTCTCCTTTCATCGGGTCTCTTTCCATTGACTTCAGCTCATTTATTCTGGGTATGAGACCTAGAGTTTTATGAGTACCTTGAGGCTTGCAGTCATTAGTAGCAGGCCATCTCGCCATTGAAAGATGGGAATACATCAATGTGTTCTGATCAATCGATTTCTGAAGTGTTCAACATCGAATCCTTTTTCACACTTGTAGGAATTTACTCGATGCCTTGATACCTATTTTCATTCTTGGTAGGTTGTCTCGCGTTTTTTAATGGTATACCTCGATGATTGGTAATAAAATGATGCCTCATCGTGTTCGACTTCAACTCATTTATTCACATGATGTAGACTTACACCTTTGGCGGATAGTGTAGAAGACTTGAAGACATCACTATGTGGCCGCAACTTTCCTGAGATGTTGCTTCCCCTTCATTGGACCAATACCTATTTGACTTCAGTGATCATGGGAGATCAGATTGTACTTTGTGGTATACAGATATCTTCAGATTGATTTTGAGACTGGTTTCACTGGGCCTTGTTCGTGACTATGACAATTTTGGGCATGTAACCGCATTCGTATTCGCCTATTCATGGCCATGAACACTTGTTTGGTATATTTTCCACATGGATCTGCATTGTATTCTTGGCATCCATGTATTCAAAGTTAGTACATAATGTGTTAAGCAATTGAGTTCGTCCAACTGGTTCTCTACCACCCCACTTCTGGGTTATTTATAATGTATTTTGGCCATCGTAGATACACCTCTGATCTTACACATTAGGGGGCATCTGTTATAGCAATATTTGCCTCACCATTGCTATATTGCACAGAGGGACTTTTTCCATTTCCCTATGTAGAATTGTCATCCCTTTTTGATGAATCCAGAGCCACAAATATATATTTTTCCACATATACGCTCCCTATCAGTTATGCAAGATGCGTATACACTGGTTGCTCCACTACAACTCACGTACATCGGTATTTGTGCCAGAAAATAAAAAAATAAAGTCGAGTTTCCATGTCATGACAAAAGATCTTTGATTCTTGGCCTTCCACATACTAGAAACGTTCTGACTTGGCCCTTCAATTGCATTTTGAAGGCTATAAAAGCACAATTTCGAGCTATGGAAAAGAGAGAAAACATTCAACTTTGAGAGAAAAGTTACTCTAGAGAAATTACTTCATATTGAGTCTGCATCCCTCTGTCACTCAGGTTTGAACACAGTGTCTAGCCCCCAAGCTCTTTCCCTATTGTTGAGAGGACCTCATTGCCTCTTTCCTATGAGCTTGCATTTGGTGGAGGATTGAAGTGGTGGAGACCCAGTTGGAAGGAACTTGGTTTCTTGGTTTCGAACCATGCTGACACGGAAGTTTGTATCGTTGTCACTTCTGCTGATCAATTATTAATAGAAATACTCATTTCCCATCCTATTGGTATCTTGCAAATATATGATTACTATCCATGGGCGTGTTTGTAATGTTTATTAATGGATTATGCTATCTGATGTGCTAACCCATTTTATAACATCACTATGTACTTGCTCTTCTTGTTTGTTGAGAACCTCTTGCAGGTATAAAGCTTTGGGTCAAAGTGCTCAACGGTGGAACATCATCAAACGTTGGATCGAGGTAGGTCTCTTTATTATATTGCACATTAGTCTATATAGCATATGTTGGAATTTAGTTGATTTCTACAGTCATACCTGTCTATTGTGGTTTATCCTTGGCCATAGAGATTTTTTCCCTTGTAACAACCACCTCTCTTGATTCTACTTTCCTAGATAGGGAAGATCTTGTTTGATCTAGTTAAAGGTAAGGATTGTATCTACCCCTCTAAATAAATATGTCTTCTTGTTTTTATTCAAATTATTGATTGATAGAGAAGCAATTTGAGTGGGAGGGCCTTGGAATTTTGAGGATTTAAGCTTAGTTTATTACCTTAGAATGACCATTTGAACTAGGCCCACATAGTAAAGGGGAATTGTTGTGGTGGGTGAACCTTTAAGGCCTTCCAAGTTTTGATACTTCTTATGAGGAATATCTCAATATTTCTTCACCAATTATCGACAGATATGGGTTTATGTAATACCCCAAATTTGACCCTTGGAATGTTTTGGATCAAATTGTGTATAAATTGTAAATGGGTGGTCATAATGATGGGTTTCGAATCATTTGAGCTCAAATAAATGACCTTGCATACAAATTTTGTAAAAATGGTTGTTGATATTCCGAGTGTGGAGCTCAAGGCCAAGGCTTAACTAGTGAATGGCTAGGCATGTAGATGACATAAATATACCTCTATGGAATGTGTTGTAAGCTTGCCACAATGAACTCAAGCTATGAAAATATTGATGTTGGAATATAATATATAATGGTCCAAGATGGCTATGAAGAGCATTAGAGGGGTTATGATTCCACTAGATAGGAAGAGAAAAGGGGGTCAACGGGAAAGTAATCCTCTATTACTAAGAGTTTACTCAATTTTTCATCTCATTTTCCATCATGTAGCTTAAATGAAACCATACACCTCCATTGAATTAGGAATAAAATCATTTAATGCATGTACAACTTGGTGGGGAAGTTTAATCACATAGTTTTTGAAGCATGGGAGGTGTACAATCATTATGGGGAATGATTAGAGTATTTCATTATCATGCTAGAAGGAATCATTTCCCTCAACCCTCTCATTGCCATTCACTCTATCACTCTATCAGTATGGCATTCTTTCTCTACACTTCTCATGTTGTTTTCTCCCTTGCTAACCACGAAAGGTAAAAATTGACAAAATTAGCATTGTGAAAGAGGAATTTGTAGACCTTGGATGAGAGATAAATGGATTTAGGTGAACATTGAGGCTACAAAAGTTTGGAATCCTTCACACAATGGGTATTCACTACTTATTGAATGCTTGAGATACGACTTCAATTTTTGTATGTTATTCCTAGAAGGCATTCAATATATTGGACTCATTCCACCTACGCTAAAGAGTTTTAGAAAGGAACAATATCTTTAAGGGACTGTTGATAATAGAAAGGGAAGATAATCCTTGAGTTATGTAGGGTAGTGGAAGAGAGTACCTTGGCTCTTTGATGGTTGGAAGGGTTGCCTAGAGTGCTTTGTAGTGAGTAGATTGGTTGATGAGTGTGCAAGTAGCATGTAACTGGGTTCCTTCACCCTGGTTGCCTCATAACCCAACTTGGAGGCGACATCTATCCTGGATACCCAAGGTCAGGTAGAAAATTTCTCGTATGCTACCAATTTCCTGTATTGACTTTTGTTAAAAGATAAGTGATATGACTCTATTTATGAATATACAATTTAATGTTATTCATTGTTATGGAAATACATTATGCATTTTGCATGTTGTATGTGATTATGTTTAAATATGGTCATGTGCATTTGGTTTCCATGATTTCTTGTTATGCCATGCTTATATATTTGGCTACATTTTACAATTTTTCATCATGTATGAATTTATTTAATTTTCAGCCTCCATGGAATATTTTCTTAGTTGGGGTTATGGTGAAATGGTTTCTTGAGAGTCATAATCATAATTCCCTCTTTATTGGATACTCACCTATGGTTGGGAGTTTTGGGTGGATATGCTACAATTTGTCTTTCTAGAAGAGGTAATTATTGAAGATAAAAGCATTGGTCAATTTATTGTGGATCCCCTCAAGGCATTATATCATGTGAACTTATCAAACTATACCTCACAAGAATGTATCTTGTGTGATCTATTCAAACTTCTAGAGCACATCAAGTCCTTCCCTATAGAAATGTTCAAGGATAGGGTATTCTCAGAGGATGATATCGACTTGAGTGCCCTTTTGATAGATTGAAATTAGATAAAGGTGTTTTGATCTTTCATTTTCCAACTGTGAAGGAATCACTCCCAAATAGTGTTTTTCTATGAAGGGTCCCAAGGAGACAAGGGAAAATACTATCAAGGCTGTCACAACAAGTGAATATAAAGGATGTTCGATTCCCATTCAAGTTTGGAGTGCTCCTCCCTCTCTAGATAGGGGTGTTTTTTTCTCTTCAACAAGGTCCTTCCGTAATTCCTCTTCCTCCAACGTTCATGTCAAGATCATTTTTGGGGTGCAACAACAGAGGAATATCCTAGTCAACTTTATAAATTTCCCCATCTGTTTAGATATTTGGATCAAATTAACAATTTTGTTCCGGTCTCATTTGATGAGGTCTCCATTCCTCATTTGGTCTATAAAATCTCTTAGTAGCCTCTTTCTCCACTTAAGGAAAGTTCAATTTAGGGAAAGGTAAGAATTCCAAGTTCATCCCTCTCAATCTCTTTCCTCCTATATTTCACACATAAGGAGCTAGTCCCAAGGGGTTGACCTCACTGTTGAATTGAATATCTTGGTGATAGTCTGTCTCCACTCTTGAGGGAGGAACTGGAAATCCACCTCGCTATGACACCCTTCACCTTCTATTTTAGAAAACTTTTATACCACTTTTTATCACCCTCATATATGAGGGTGGGGGTGGGGGGAATAATAGAGAAAACAAAATTTTCAAGGATTTTTATTTCTCCTTCTGAATACAAATATGTTTTGTTGAATTATCTAGCTTCTCACTTGGCATATTATGATGGAAAATTAGTCATTTCTTGATCTTTGTATCCATGGTTAATTTTTCTATAGAATTTGATTTGATCTCATGAAGAGAAAGGGTTTGAGGTGACTTCCTTGATAGAGACAAGGCATAAAAGTTTTGATTGGCCACCAAGTCACCAAAGAATCACAACTCAATAGTTCTTCCCTAAATTGAGCATCTAATTCGATATGCTCTCCAATTTTAGATTAATAATATATAACATGAACTTTTTCTTGACATAAAAAGAGTTAATTATGTTATCAATGACCTTATATGTTAATGGGTTTACTGGGTCACGGTGTAGTGCTATAGTGATCTAGGTCAACAATTTACATATTCTATTTGTGATAATGTGTTTGGTTATAATTTTCTAAAATGCGAGGTCACGGTAATGTAATTTATTACATTTCCCAACAAGGTAAGGTTGTATTAATGTAATAAATAATAGTTTTACATTAATATGAAGGTGTTTTAAATGGTGGTTTTGATTTCTTTTCACATTATATATAGATAATCAGTACAATCTAAAGATAATTTATAATATATGTTTTGATATAATGATCGATGTTATCATTATTGTGTTAAGAGACAATTTATAAATCAGTATGGGGGAGATGTTGTCATGTACATACATAACATTAAATAATAATAAAAAATAAAAACAATACAAGTCGACTCAATTACACTTTGAATAATTAAGTAAGTCGGATCCATTACACACACACACACACATCAAATTTACAATTATCCATCCCAAAACTCGAAATTGGGAGGTGGATCTGGGGAAAACCCTAGCTTTAGACTCTCGCTTCCTTTTCTCGTTCCATTTCCCATTCCCATGCATCACATTCGTTGCACGTGAGGAGGATCCAATGTTCGGTTGTGAGGAAGAGGTTGTTTTTGATCTGGCATTGAAGCTCTCATTTCTAGGTGTGATTCTGGTGTTTTCCTCTCTAGTGCAACTTTGTTGGTGCTACAAGTGGTTTTCATTTGTGTTCCCAGAGGGTTTAAGTCTGTTATAGGTTCACTCGAGTTTTTGTGTTGGCCAGGGCTCCTTAATCTCTTCTCTCTGAGTTTGCTGGTGTCGCCTTGGTCATGGAAAATATTCTTTTTCTCAAATCTGGGGTCTGCGTCCCTCGATCTGGTGCTCTTGTGCTTGGATCTAGTGTTCTCTTGCCTGACCTTTGGGATCTTGTTCTCTCTTCCCGCTTTGGGTTTTCCTTGGTGCTGGTGGCCATCTCCCTTTCTAGTTTCTTCAATAGTTTTGTTGGTTCATTCAGGGTTTGATGCATATTCAGAGTTTCTCCAAGTCATTTTCTCGCCTCTCTTCCAGTTGTTTCGCCCTTCCGCATCTCTTCGTGGTTTGGTCAGAGCTTTGAGGTCCTTTTCTGTGCATGTAGTATTGCAGTGTTGGGTCAATGCTTTGAGTTCCTTTTTTGTGCGTGCAATGTTGATGTGCTAGGACAATGCTTTGAGGTCCTTTCTTGGGGTGGGAAACTGTTTAGCCTCTCTTTTGGATGTGTGGTGGTGATTGTGCTATTTGTGGGTGTAGTGTTTTTTTGGTTTCTAGCCTCCCTTTGGATTATATGCCTCTCTAACCTGGTCTGTATTTCCTATGAATTTTCTTGGAGTTTGATTCTACTGCTTTTCTCGGTAGGGTTTGTGGCTTTTCAATATTGCAGCTTTTGGTGTTTGGACTTTTGTAGCCCCTATACTTTGTCGACATAATGTTTCCTTTTTTTGCCTTATTTTTTATTGCATGTTTCTTTGTGGCTTCTTATCCAGCTTCTAGGCCCCTCTAGGCTTCTATTTCTGACTACTTTACCCATGCATGGGTTGTGCTTCAGACACCTACAAAATTTAATTTGGTTCTCTATGGATGAATAGAATTACTCTTTTTTTCTGTGGAAAAAAAAATCAAAATTGGGAGAAACGAAATTGAGGGAATTGCTTGATCCAAACAACAAAGGAAAATTGAGTAGTGTTTCTTATAGATCCATCAAATTGAGGGAATAATGTGATTATAATAGTGAAGGGGAAATCTGAACAGTCTAGCAGAGTTGTGAACACAGTTTTTAGGTAAGCTTACAATTTTATGTATTAATAAGTAATTATAGCATGTCCCACTAGGTCCTCATAGTAACTCTATATATTAGTTCATGATCCCCTTATCGGGTGATGTTCCCAATGTGTTTTTCAACACCATGACCGTGAGATACAACATTTTTGGTTTTCTAATTGTAAGTCATAAGTAACCCAGCACTCAATGACCACAATCTGATGTAAACCCTAATTTTTTTTTAAAATTCCATGAGAGATATGAGTATAATATTATCGAATGCATTGTTCATAGGATTTCCTAGAATAATGTTATGATCAATTGGCTCAAGTTCATGATAGATTTTACTCTATAAGAGTTCTATTCTATACAATCAAGAGTATCCTTTCCGTGAGAAAAAAATATCTAGTATCCAGAGATATAGAGATACTTATACAATCACATAATAGAAAAAAAAACAATAGATTTACCATCTATGGAAAATTGTTAAAGGAGAAAGGGTTGAAGGGAATTCCACTATAAAATTAGTCGAACCACATAATATTTAGTGGACTACTTCCGAATAAATCAATGTTGAAAATTTTCATTAAGAATTTCAAGAAGACCAACAAAACATATTAATTAATTATTTGAGAAACCATTTGAGGAAGGATCTTTTGGAGGTTGGAAGTGAGAAACGATGGTGATTGGCGATTTTGAATTTGAAAATTGGTTCTTTGTTGTAGGTTTCATGGAGGATGCCTTGGTGTGGGTAAGGGTCACTGCATTTCCTTTAGATTGTTTCATGCATCCTAGAATTAGAGACTAGCATGATTTGCTTCTTTAGGAGGGAGCGTTGGCGATTTTCAGTGCCCTATGAGTGGAGGAAGACCAATTAGTTAGTCTTTTAAAGCTATCGACAAGGGTGTTGGGAGGAGGATTTTAAAGTTTCTATTTTAGTTATAGACTCTTTTTAAATTCTAGTCTCGTTAAGTTGTCAACGATAGGTTTTAGGTTAAGAGCTTTCCAGACAGATCTCTGACTGCGAATATGCTTACAAGGTCTTGTCTTATTTATTACCTTCTTGCTTCTCGGGGTTTTAATTTATGTGATGAGACAATATTGAAGTCAGACTTGATGGTTTTCTTTGTTGGAGCCTTCTGGTACCTCCAAGTGTTGTTCCTAATGGAAAGTGAAATCAACGCCTTGCTTAGTGCGGCTAATGAGGAGCATTGGGAGAGGACGGGCTTCTATGCCTCTATGGATGCGAACAACGATTTTAATGCAACTTTACGTCGTTCTGGTAGAAAAATTAATGTGGAGATTAATGTGGGTATGTTACCTCTAAAGGTTCGCACTTTGCAAAGTTCAAACTTCATTTCAGATTCCTGTTCTTCGAAAACTGTTGAAGGGTTAGTAGGAGGTATCTCCATGGTTGATCCATCTGGTAAGAGTTTTAAGGGACCTAGAGGGGTGGCGAAGGTTGATACGGGGGTAGTGCAGTGTGTAAAGGGTTCTAAGCTTGATAGACCCCCTAGTTTAGAACAAAATTTTAAAGGAAGACACTCTGTAAAGGTTTGGAAACCTAAGAAACAGAGGAGAAGGTTGGTCATGGGATTGGATATTGGACTGGAGGAGTCCTGCAACTTGGCACTATGCGCTTTAGTTGGGAGACTGGTTTACCATTCTTGTTTTTCAACTTTGATTGAAGAGTGGGTGCGTCATTTTTGGGAACCTTTACTAGGTTACATACCTTAGGTACTCTCCTTGCCGAGAGGGTGGATGGGATTTTTTTAAGAAGATGGAGGATTATGCACTAGTACTGGATAAGTTCTAGACCTATGACGGCGAGAGCTTGATGATTAAAAGGTGGCATCTCAATTTCAACCCAACGACCAAATATTTCATTTTTATACATTTGTGGGTGATCCTTTCGAGTCTTCCTTTACAGTTGTGGAACTTTAGAGCCTTGGAGGCAGTCGGGAATTCCATTGGTCATTTTATAAGTGTAGATGAAGAAGCTTTGAAGTCATCTAATAAAAGGATGGAGAAAATCCTTTTTGAAGTGGATATTCATGCGGGGCTTATGAAAATTCTAGAGATTGAGTGGTGGGGCCTTTTATTTGCACAACGTTTGGACTATTTGGGGATACCATTCCATTGTACTAGCTGCAAACGAACTGGTCACCTAAGGAAAGATTGTAAAATTTTTTATGGCTCTTTGGAAGACGATGTTACATCGAATGAAGTGCTCGGGGATATTGTTACACTGATGGAGGAAGATTCAAACACTCTGGATTAACCAGGGCTCACCTCAGAGGACAATCCTTCTGCTTTGGACACAAATTTCGTTGGTAAGTTGAAACACTTTTTCCCTAAACTATATTTCTCTTTATCATCATGGGAGTGTGATGATTTAAATACCATCCTCTTCCCTGATCAATCCCTTGGGAATGAACCTGCCTCTGAAAAGACTTTTATTGCAAAACCTGAAGTTACTATGTTGGATGGGGACAATTTTTTGAGTCCAGCTGAGGTTCCACCTATCGGTGGGGACACTACCTATTTATTTAGTCAACCGGGTATTGGGGAAGATTCTTTTTTAGTTCCAGGTTATAGCGAATTGGTTGTTAGTGATTCTGTTTTGGACAGAATGATATCTGATTTAGTTCCTCCACTTGTTAAGGATTCTAATCCTCTCCCTTTACCGACTTTCTTGGGAAATGTTCCGATGGATAGACAGGTAGGACAAGGGCTTCCCGGGGGTTCCCAAGGGAGTGAATAAATCATTGTTTCTGACCCTGCGTGGTCACGGGGTTTGGGTTTCGAAGTATCTCCTATTAAAAATAGAAGTGTCGATTAGAAGGTCGGGGCTAGCAGTTCTTCTACAGATATTTTACCTGTTACTTTCTCTAATCAAGGGGCGCTTAGAGGCATGAAAGCCTTGGAAAGGGATAAATCATTATCCTCCTCTCCCTAAATATTAGAGGGGTAAGAGGACCTCTAAAACTGGCCTCCCTCCGTAGACTCATGTATAAAACTTCTCCTAATCTTATCTTCCTTCAAGAAACTTTGGTGGCAGTAGACAAAGCAAGGTATTTCATGAATAAGATCAGACCCGACTGGATGGTTTATGATGTTAGTGTTGTGGGGACATC
Source organism: Picea sitchensis (assembly GCA_010110895.2). Taxonomy (NCBI): domain Eukaryota; kingdom Viridiplantae; phylum Streptophyta; class Pinopsida; order Pinales; family Pinaceae; genus Picea; species Picea sitchensis. Next base: position 49,823 of record SNQJ01S0093234.1, read on the forward strand.
GGGTAGTATTCTAGTATCTTGGGATCCGATTTATTTTGATCATGTACCTTTTCTAAGCATTGGTGGGATTTTTTTGTCAGGATCGTCTCTTTCGGACAACAAGAAGTTATCTTTCCTTAATGTTTACGGGCCCTGTCAGGAATGCAAAGCTTTCTGGGATTCTGTGGAGGGTTCAGGATTGTTAAGTCACAAAGACTTAATTATGTCTAGAGATATGAATTTTACTACCACTCCTGAGGAAGTTTGGGGACACTCAACACAAATTGACTCTTTGGTGGGGTATTTTAAATCTCTTTTTCTAAAGAACAGTTTAGTGGATTTAGCCCCGACAGAGATTGTGCCTACGTGGCAGAATGGAAGGTCTGGTGATGAAAACATTGCAAAATGTCTTGAATGGATTTGTGTTGCAAAGAAACTCATTTATTCCACTCAAAGGTATAGGACCTGGGTTGAGTTTCCATTTCTGTCTGATCATGCGCCAGTTTTCCTAGAGTTTAGCATTCGTATCCCGACCGTTTCCTATCCTTTTAAATTAAATCCTGATTGGGTGAGAGATGATTCCTTTGCGAGGATTGTTCGTGATGTTTGGAATGATCTGTGCCATCTTCTTACTTTAGGAGCACAAAGGATATTGGTTGGGAAACTATCTCTTTTAAAATCCCGAGTAAAAGTTTGGGCCAAGGAAAAGCGTCAGAGGGAATAGTCAGATTTGGATAATATTGAAGAGGCTCTTGAATACAGTTATAACCAGTTGACTCAGGGAACAATATCGGTGGCCTCTGCACTTAATTTTTCCAAAATTGAATCAGAGAGGAAGAGGTTATTGTTGGTGGAGGAAGAAACGTGTCATCAAAAGAGTATGACGATCTGGATTAAGAGTGGAGATAAGAATACTAAGTTTTTTCATCGTTTCGCAAGTTATAGAAGGAACAAAAAGTACATCTAGGAGATAAAATATGACTTGGGGGGCACTCATAAAGGACAACAAACCATTAAGGAAGAAGCAATCAAGTACTTCAAGTCCTTCTTTAGTGATACATGCCATATTATCCTTGAAGATCAGATCAACCCTGTTAGGTTATTCCCAGCTTTCGTGAATGAGGTTGATGTCCTTTCTTTAGAAAAGGCGGTGTCGAAGAATGAAATATTTGAGATTCTAAAGGGCTTTTCCAGAGAAAAAAGTTTCGGTCCTGATGGATGGACAATTGAATTTTTCTACAACTTTTTTGAGTTGGTTGGGCAGGATTGGGTAAATATGGTAGAGGAATCAAGAGTCAGAGGAGAGGTTATCAGTTCGATCAATTCAACTTTTTTGGCCCTGATTCCGAAGGTTAATAAACCTTCTTCTTTTAGTTATTTTCAACCTATCTCTCTTTGCAACCTATGTTACAAAATCATTGCTAAAGTTATTTCTAAGAGAATCCAACCTTTTTTTGTCTCGGGCGCTTTCAGAAGAGAAACTGGAATTTCTTAAAGGAAGGAAAATATTGGATGCAATCGGTACTACTCAGGAATGTCTTCACAGTATCAAATCTAAAAACAATCAAGCTATAATCCTGAAACTTGATTTAAAGAAGACCTATGACTCTACCAACTAATATTTCCTTAGATTAATTTTACTTCAAAGTGGCTTTGGGATTTCAACAACTAATTGGATTATGGCTTGCGTCGTCTCTAATTCCTATGCTATTTTGATTAATGGAGAGGCCTCCAAGTTCTTCAAGAGCAGCAGAGGTCTAAGGAAGGGTTGCCCGATCTCACCCTTACTCTTCATTCTGGTTATGGAAGGTGTTAGTCTCTCCTTAAAGAAACCACAAGATGATGGTTTTCTTATGGGGATTAAGGTATCTAGACTGATAAAGATTCTTCACCTTTTATTTGTTGATGACATTCTTATTATGTCTAGAGCTACTCCAGTTGAATGGGAAAAAATTCAAGAGATTCTTCATGTGTTTTGTCAGGCCTCAGGTCTGTTTATAAATGTACAAAAGTCTATTTTCTTGCATTTGGGAGTTCCTTCGAAAAACCTACAATGTTTGAAATATTTACTCCTGTACCCCTGTAAAGAACTTTCCTTGGGTTTTAAATACTTAGGCTATCTGCTGAAACTTGATAGCTATAAGACGGAGGATTGGCAATGGTTAATTGATAAGTTTGAGACCATGATTAATCACTGGTGTAACAAATGACTCTCTCTGGGGGGGCTCTTCATGCTAATTAAAGAAGTTCTTGAGAGTATTCTAGTTTACTGGATGACTCTTGCACATATTTCGATCTCAGTTCTCCACAAGATCCGTAGGCTAAGTATTGATTTTCTTTGGTCTGGAAATAAAAACAAGAACTGTTATCATTTATGTAGCTGGCTTTCAGTTACTAAACCAAAACATTTTGGAGGATGGGGTCTTCGGAACATTTTAGTTTTCTACAAAGCTCTGGCAACGAATACTTTATCGCGAGCTTTGTTGAAGTCGTGCATTTAAAACCGGGTAATTAAGGACAAATATTTTCCACATGTTTTTGTGGTTTATTGGCTGTGATCGGTGGAATCCTTCTCATCCTTTGGCTCACAGTCTTGGAAAAACATCTGAAACACCTTACCAATCATCCTTCAATGGATGGCTTGGAAGCCGGGTTCGGGGCATTCTATTTCAGTCGGGAGAGATGTTATACTTGGAATGGGACATGATTCATTTTTATCTTTGGAGTTGGTTAATGGTCTCAACAGAAGGAATATACATTTCTTATGCCAGGCGAGTCGGCCCACTATAATTGGTACGCTGGGACAAAGTTGGTATAGAAATATTGAGCTTGGTTTGATGGAGGATCTAGCGGTGGAATGGAGATCTACAAAAGGCACTTGATTGATTCATGCATTGTTTTAGTCAACATGCGGGATGAGTTAATCTGGTTAGGAGGTGATATGTCTGGTCAAATTTCAGTTAAGAATGTCTAGGAATCATTATCAAACAAAATGTGGAGATTCAAGACAGGGGACGGTAGGAGGAAATTATGGAAATGGGACTGCTCTTTGAAACTAAAGTTGTTTAGTTGTCTCTTAGCAGAAAACAAAATTCTAACTTGGAAAAAAATGCAGAAGAGAGGTTGGAATGGGCTTGGTTTATGTTATTTATGTAGAGATAAGGGAGAATCAAGAAAACACCTCTTTTCTCAGTTGTTCTTTCACTGTTTTAGTTTGGGAGGTAGTGAAAAAAGTGTTAAAAAATTCTTATGGGTGGAATGGTATTACAATGAATGACTGCTTTCAAAATTGGGCATCTCAAAATTTTACTTTAAATTCTCTTCCTGTTCATATATGCTGGAATATTTGGTTGGACAGAAATAAATCAATATTTAAGGACATAACCCGTTCAGTGCAGAGAATTGTATACCTTGCTTTAGGAACTATAGGTAAGATGTCTCAAAAGAAAATTGTTCCTACTCCTAGGATTTTTTCTACATTCCTTCCGGTAGAAAAATCCCATGCTTGGTTTGATGGAGCTGCTCAACAAAATGACAATCTTTGTGGTGCTGGAGAGTCTTAAAGGTTGCGGATCAGTCAGAGTTTAGGTGGACATTAAACTGTGTTAATGGAACAAATGCTAGGGCAGAGCTCATGGGAGCTTGGGCTACTTTATTTCTTGCCACAAGACTTTCTATTTATGATTTACATGTTTTGGGGGATTCCAAGATCGTCATTGATTGGCTTAATGGAAAAGGAAAAATTATGGTGGCTAATCTCGATAGCTAGAAGGACATAATCATTGAGCTCATCCCTTTTTTCAGATCAGTTTCTTTTGCACACATTTACAGAGAATGAAACAAGGAAGCTGATTTCTTTCAAAGAAGGCTCTTTTCTTACCCCGAGGGCATATTGCTTACAGTCATTGGCTTGAAGGCCATGAGGACCCTACTCTCCATATAATTTTGTATTGAGTTTTCTGAGTTTCTCTTAGTGCTCGTCTTTTTGGGACTGCTGTTGGTTTTTTCTCATAGTATGAGAGCCTTTTGGCGAAGAATCCTTCAAGTATTGTATTTTTTGTTGAAGAAGTATGTTTGGATAGGACTCTTGAAGGATTATAAGTCTGTCCTCATCTTTTGATTTTTTGTCTTTTAAAAAATCAGGAAGTTGATGCTAGTCTTGGACTGAATTGTAAACAGATTATATTATTATCAATATAATGTGAAATTTTCTCTGGAAAAAAACAAATCATATTAACAATTTTCTATCTTCTTTCTTTTTTCTCGACTCAAAGAACTTTGATGATTGACATACAAGTTTGGCAACTCGAGTGTTTCATACCATTAAAGAGAATAGATTCGCCTTAACGATTAAGATGGAATTGCCTTGGTGGTGGTTTATTAATCACTTTTTCATTTGGAATATATTAAACGCATAGTCCAATGATCAAATTTAAAAGATTACTCTAAATTTTAAGATGAAATAAATTAAATTATATATATATATCAAAAACCAGTGTAAATTTATTTTAATTTTTGATTTATCAAGTATTGAGAGGGATGAAATCTCTAGTGGTGCAAACATTTTTAAAAGTGAAAAACTTGAGGAAAGGTTTGCACCTATGGACGCTTGATAGATCTGGATTTAAGATGTATCAAAATTTAAGAAAATATTTACATCTTCAAAGATTTGATTCCTCTCAACACTTGATAGATTTAAAATTAAGATGAATCTCCACTAATTATTATTTTAATATATGTTTTGAAATTACTATTTTAATATATGTTTTGAAATTATTATTGATATTAATAGATATTATTATTTTTAGATATTATTTTTTAAATAATATTATTTTGATTTATATCATTATTTAATATTTTTTTTAAATATAAATAAATATCTTTGATAAATTAAAAAAAAAACAAAATATATTATATTAATCAACAAAATATATTATATTAATCATTGGAACATCTAGCAAAAATAGAAAATTGCATTTTAAAGTTCCATATAGATTTGACGTCATGGTGGCCATACTTCACGTGAATGTTTTGAAGTCATGGTAGTTCACCCCTAACGTTCCAATCAACTTAATTGTCAAAGTTGCAAAAGTCCCTTATATACCTTACAAATATTTCTCACAATTAATATAAATAATTACATACCTCACACATCTTTGTCACAATTAATATAAATAAATAATTGTTGACACTCACCGAATAATTATTAATATTGACATTATATATTGTCGATGAGTGTTAGGTCTAGTAGTTAAAGTATATAGAGTGTTAAGTTAGTTATTATATTTTATTTATTAGAATAACATATTAAAAAATATAACGTGAAAGGCCGGTTTCAAGTAGAATAATATTTTTGTAAAATAATTTTTAAATTATATATATATATATATATATATATATATATATATATATATATATATATAATTGTTAAATTGGTGTTTTAGATTTTTTTTTGTTTGTGAAACAAAGGGATTCTTTTTTTAGAGATTTAATTACTAAATCTCCATTTCTAACATTGACATAATGTTAAAACAATGTATACAAAATTTTTGGGTCACATAAAAATCATGCCGTCTTTTCTTAATAAAAACTAAATATATAATAAATAACAAAAACCAACTCTTTCCCTTTAATATTTTATTCTCAAATTATGCAAAACAATGAATTTTTGTAACTCATTTTCGTTAAATACAAAGCTTTACAATCTAACAAAATAATAATAATGAATTATATTTATTTTGTTAGATTGGTAATATATTTCAGTTAGTCTATTAAAATCGATGTGAAATATATATATAATGAATTATAGTTTGCTTTTCATATTGGTAATATATTTCAGTTAGTTTATTAAAATCGTTGTGAAAAAATTAAGAGATCATATATATATGATCTCTTAATAATTGTGTATATTAAATTATATAAATTAATATATAATATTTATAAATATATATTTAAATATGGTTAATATATTTTAATGTAATAATAAGTAGTATATATTTTAATTTTAAAAACATATTTAGTGAAATGATTATAATTAATGGTCAATTTGCACAAGTATATTATTGTATATGTCAATTGGGTTTAGTTTAGGTGGTTGGAAGGAAGGATTATTATCTTCTCCACCGAGTTTCAATTTCTGAAAGTGACATGTTGAGCTCTTAACGAGTATATTACTGTAATGCCTTTGAGTCATGTTGTTGATCAACCTTGTTCCTTGAAGATTCTAGGGTTTACCCTGGGTACCATCTTCAAAATAAGGAAAAGTACTTAAAACTTTTCCTCAATGTCAACAATAATTTTTAATTTTTTTTTCTTCGATGGAATACACATTTTGAGAAACTCTCCAGGTACAAGGACATCAAGTGAGGCCCAATAATATCTACAGAGACAACTAACCTAGAGACTTGATCCCATGACCTCTTGCTTGTAATTCACAACACTCAACCACTCAAGCTAACCCCACTCAACCACTCAAGCTAACCCACCAGACTAACAATAATTAAAAGTATCATATATAACTTTCAACTTTTAAGTTAATGTTGATGATGATGATTATGATGACGACGACAATTGACATCCACTAAGACCAAAATTGGTGTATCAGACCTTAAGAAAGGTAAGGGATTATTTAGATTTTATTTATGTACTAAAAAATAATTAAGAGAAACATTCCAAGATCACCATAGTTTTGATGATTTAGGAGGTTAGGAAGGTAGGTATTGTGACAAAAAAATTGAAATTTTGATCTAATTTGGGTATATGTATATCACTCTAGGAGAAAGTGCTTTTCATATTCAACCCTCTTAGTGTCACAAAGATGCCATATTCTTGCATTCCACGATATTTTGGGAATTTTCCATCAACAAATTTTTCTATGTAGCTCATGGAGTTGGTTCGTATTTTAGTAATGTTGATTTTCTTCTTTGCACTAGTCAAAATCGAGATATTTTTTATCTTCTAGATTAGAGTTGACCACCTCCTTGTAGTACCTTAATTTCATTTTATCCTCTAATTCTTTATCGCACCACATATTCTCCTTAAATTTAAATGTAATGATATTTTTAATATTATCGGTACTCTACAGAATGACATCTTATTGTATTTCCCAATGATCTAACCAAGACTTGACATTTTTATGCCATCCCCACTTGAATCGCTGATAATTTTGACTAGAATTGATGATTTTAACTAGAGTTTGAAACAATTTTAGACACATAAAAATAATTAAACTATATATTATTCACATTGTCATTTCTATATTTATATTTTAACACTTTGAAAATGAAAATATTTATGTCATTATAGTTTTCGTAAGTTGAGAGGCCCTAAAAAATACTTGAGATATGACAATTGTAATTTACAATTGGTGAAATTATTTTTTATATTATTAAGGATAGAGCATGCTAAACGAGAATGATGTTAATATCATGATAAGGAAATTATACCATGATGTATTGATAAAGGTATTTTTAACATGTGGAAGAGGAACAAAGTTTGAAGTGGATTACATTGTGTCAATGCAACATTAAGTTTCATAGTTCCTTATCAATTAATCAAAAGTAAACTTTATTATTAAAAAAATCTTCACTCATAAATTCTTTCGTTTATTGGATTGTGGTTTAATAAGTTAATGGGTTTAAGTTAATAGGTTTATTGGATTGTGGTTTAATAAGTTAATGGGTTTATTGCATTGTGGTTTGGTAGGAAGTCATTGTAAGTTAATAGGTTTATTAGATTGTGGTTTGACAATAATATTTGTCAATTTTTTTCTAGAATATGAAGTTGTATTAATACAATAAATAATAATTCTATTTTAATTCTATGTTAATATCATGATAAGGAAATTATACCATGATGTATTGATAAAGGTATTTTTAACATGTGGAAGAGGAACAAAGTTTGAAGTGGATTACATTGTGTCAATGCAACATTAAGTTTCATAGTTTCTTATCAATTAATCAAAAGTAAACTTTATTATTAAAAAAATCTTCACTCATAAATTCTTTCGTTTATTATTGGATTGTGGTTTAATAAGTTAATGGGTTTATTGCATTGTGGTTTGGTAGGAAGTCATTGTAAGTTAATAGGTTTATTAGATTGTGGTTTGACAATAAAATTTGTCAAAAAAATTTCTAGAGTATGAAGTTGTATTAATACAATAAATAATAATTTTATTTTAATATGGAGGTATTGTTAATAACGATCTTAAGTTCTTGAACAACTTCACTTGAGAGGGTGCAATGTTCAAATGTTTCCCTCTCTATATTAAAATAGGTTTGTATTATATCAATATGGCATTAGGGTTTGTAGTTCTCCTTGTATCAATAAAACAAATTATTATCAATAAAAAATTAAACTAACCAACAAATCTTCATAAAAAATTATAATGAGTTTGTCGAGTTGTGATATGAAGTGTTATTTATGATAATGGTTTACGTTCAAAATTCAACATATGTGTTTTTTGTGATTGACCAAATTTTTCTAAAGTGCAAAGTCCCGTCAACATGATAAACAATAACTTTTTGTCAGTACAAAAGTGGTGTTAATGACAATATTAACTCGTTGTGTGATATCTCTTGGGAGAGGTATAAGTTTGAAATATTTCTTCACTATATTAAAATAAGTTTATATATTAATATAATGTTGGGGATAGTCATGGGTTCATGGTTACCAATTAAACACAATTTATTTATTTTTATTTATTTTCTTAATTTGAAAAGAAAATTGGTAAAGATTTTCATAGAGAGTTTCCTTGTTATTTAATGAGAACTTTATGATAAGGGAAACAAAGGAGGAGAAATAGAAGGTATGAGGAGAGATAAGATTAGGTTCTTTCTCAAAGAATGGAGGTTGTGTTTCTAATGATGGGTAGGATGCCAAGGTAGCTTCTCTTCCTTTGTTTTCAAGGATTTTGTGGGCTTCTTTAGGGTAGGGTGTTTTACAATCAACTCCAAAGAAAGGGGGTGATGCTTCTTCCCCAAAAGTAGTCCAACCCTTGATAGTAGGGGAAGCTAGGCCTTATAGAGAAGAAGAGGTGCATTTAGATCAACAATAGTTATAAGAAAATTACATGATAGTAAGAATATATTCTAGAAGAGATATTAACACTACAAAATTGGGTGCTCATAGGATATAATAAAATTTCAATATTTAAATTGACCATAAATTTACTAACATAACGAGAATGATCTCAATTCAAAAAATTTCTACTAACAAATTATTTTTCTCTACTATATAAATCATATAATTATTATCTTGTAAATTAATTAATTTTTTTTTTTTTTTCTAAATAACTACTTTGCAATCAAAGTATATTAGAACCCAAAGTTTTATTTCTTTCCCTCTTTTTCTCTTTGAACATATTTTTATAAGAAAACTAATACAAATAAATTATGATTTTTTCTTAATTTCCTTCTCCAAAGGAAAATTGAGCTATGGGTCG
>SNQJ01S0093235.1:2843-14121 GCA_010110895.2 Picea sitchensis
TTCCTCTTGAAAAATCTGTGTCTCATACTTGTGAGTGAATGTTGTGTGTGATTGTTATTCTTTATGCTATCTGCTTTATCTTCATAACTCTGAGTTTCATAGTAAAGACTCATTGCCACTAAGATTATTGATTCAAAGTTAAAAAAGAAGGGAAATTGTTAATAATCTACACTAACTGATTCACCCCCCCCCCTCCTCTCAGTTAGTTCATACCTGTAACATCCTAGCAGGACAATTTGGCCATGACAAGACATTTGCATAGTTGAACAATTGATACTATTGGGCAGGTATGAGGGAAGAGGTGAATAATTTTGTAAACAGATGTAAGATTTGCTAGTATGCAAAGGGAAAGAGACAAAATACTGGATTGTATCAACCATTGCTTATTCCAGATAGGCCTTAGGATACAATAAGAATGGATTTCATGTTGGGATTTCCAAGAAGACAAAGAGGAAGTGATTTCATATTTGTGGTAGTTTATAGATTTTCAAATATGGCACACTGTATCCCATGCTCGAAAACTAATGATGCAACACACATTGCAAATTTGTTTTTCAAGGAAGTTGTGAGACTTCATGGGTTTCCCTAGAGTATTGTTTGAGACAGAGATACCAAATTTGTTGGTCATTTCTGGAGAACAATGTAGAAGAAGTTGGGGACATAATTGTCTTTTATTTCAACATATCACCCTCAAACAGATGGATAGACTGGGGTGGTGAATCAAAGTTTAGGAAATTTGCTGAGGAGTTTGGTCACTGAACATCATAGTCAGCAGGATCAAATTTTGTCACAAGGAGAGTTTGCATATAATGACTCAGTAAATAAAATCATAGGAAACAACCCATTTCAAATAGTGTATGGATTGAATCCAAGAGGAGTATCATAGTTGAGAGATCTAGAGCAGAATGAATTCAGAAGCGTTGGAGTAGAAGACTTCATTGTCGAAATGTTGAAGCTTCATAATCATATCAAGGAGAATTTGCAGAATAGCAATAGAAAATACAAACGCAAAGCTGATCAACATAGGAGAAAACTTCAATATCTTGTGGGATATCAAGTTCTAGCACATCTTATGAAGGAGAGGTTCCCAAGGGGAAATACAATAAACTGAAGATGAAGAAGATAGGACCATGCAATATCCTAAGGCAATTTGATGAAAATGCTTATGAGATGGATTTTCCAGAAGATGTGGGTATATCGCACATATTCAACATTTCAGACCTATATCCTTACAGGGAAGATGATGACAATAGATCAAAATATCAGAAAGAGGTATAGTGGGAAAATCTGATGCCTGTAGTAGAAAAGTCGTAGATGGAGGAAATCATAGATCAGAGAACTTGTAAGAAGATGAGGATAAAAATGTATTTTGAACATTTGGTAAAGTGGAAAGGACACCCAATAGAAGATGGAAGTTGGGTAAATGAAGTAGATATTCAGAAGCATGAAAAGTCATTGCAGGAGCTCATGGAAAGGAGTCTATGATTTTTTGTCTAGAGGAGTATTCCGCAGGATCATCGCCAAAAAAGCGTAAGTGAAGTATAGTTCAGTGCACTAACACACATTTTTAAGTGATGATTTTGAATTTAAGAAGGGAATATCACCCAAACATCTGAAAAGATTGTAATTTATGAACATATTTACTATTTTAGAGTTGGATGATCACATGAGATCGACGAGGAATGTATTTAATTTTAATGAAGTAGATTGTAGTACACATTCGATGTGTTTGATCTTATCTATCTGTCACAAACATTTATTGTAATAAATACTTAGTAGTTGAAAGCTTTTATTTCGATAGGATAACAGTAAGGTAGCTTGGAGGGAAATCTCTATGAGCTCATGTTGTATAAATAAATGTATCGTTTCCCAAATGAGGTTGTTGATAAAGTAGAGGCTACTAAACATTAGTTGAGAGCCATTGAGAATTATAGAGTTGTTGAAGAGAATGTATGAACCCATGTACATATAGCATTTAAATGAATGTAATAGAGGAGCATTGCTCCAAATGTTTGGAGTTCCTATGTCTATCTGAATGAATGAATGGTAGTCTTTATGTTCAATTGTAATTATATGTTATTACTTGTTCTGATGTTATGATTGCATTTAAATAGTTGAATGTATGAATATGTGAGATAGTATATAAGCTTCAATTGTTTATCTTCTATGAGCTTGTGCAAGGTGTGCATTGACATAGTCTGTTTCAAATCAAAATATCATAAGAGATAACATGGAACTTTTGTATGCAAGGAGTGCATAAGTGTCTGTAAGGTGTGCATGACAGAATATGTCATGACTCGGAAAGTTCAACAGAGATAGCTTGAAAGTGTGTGTAGGAGGTGTTATAACCATAACATTTTTTTATGGAATCCAAGTCTTGAGACTTAGCTAGGGGATAAACAGGGATAGCGACATGATAAAATGGAGGTCGGGGCCATATCTAGTGAAATAAGGCTAAATATAGAAAAGGTGTGAGGTTGATGGGACTCGGCATGCCATGAATATATGACATCCAAAATTGACGGTTAGAAACCATATCCAACGGAGAATTAGCACAAAGTTTAATCGTTTGAGAGCGGGTCGATAGAAATACCTTGGTTTCAGCTCGCGACCACGTGGTGCCACCATAGTCATATCGGGTAAAAAATAGGTCTACCCCAAACCTCTTTGCCTCACCCCCAATATTGGAAAGAACATATAAAAGGAGGGCCCTCTGTCATTATTTTATCATATTTCAAATCATTCAAACGTTTGAAATTGGTGCAACTACTCTGTTCAAACTGAGGCTCAACAGTGCACTAGTCTCGCATGTTCTTTGATCATTCGTAGGTATTTTTCATTATCTCCATGGATGTTGTCATTATTCCTGTAACAAAACAAGATCTCACCTCAAAAGAAGAAGCCCTAATTGACAGAGATTCTGATTTATTTGACACATAAATAACTGTCTCACCCGTCTCTATGTCTAGATCCAATTTGTTGGATAATGTAGGGAGACAAATACCTTTCCTCGAAGTAGTCCAAGCTTGCATAGTCCCTTATGTATTTGGAGTCACTTTCCCCTTCCTAGAATTCATAAGCTGGTGTGCAAAACAATACTCATGGGAAGAGAAGAATGTTTTAAATAAGTTAGGGTAAAAGGTCTTGTGCAGAGTAGATAACTCATCAATTCGATACGCCCTCGACATACAAGTGTCTCCCTCCACAAAGTATAAACCCTTCAAGGAAGAAAATATAATTACAGTCTATAGACAATGCGCCCCCGAGGTCAAAACTATATTTTTGCAGACAATTGTTAAACCTGAACATTATTATGAGAGTCTGTCTTTGCCTATGAATGTAAGCATCATGGTTATTGAAGTCCAGTGGGCTTGTTCCATACTCTGTCAGATTTTAGGTTTAGATAATGACAAATTTGTAGTTGATTTCATGCTAGGTTTCCTGTTAACTATTTTTTAGTCGAAGTCCAGTCAGTCAGTCTGTATCAATTTTGATAAGTTCATAGATGATAATGTACACAAACAACTAGTGAATTTCCAATCACTAAGGCACTTCAGGTATTACACATACCTGTTGAAGATGTTCCTAGAGACAAACAAAGAATATTTCCCTAAAGGAACATTCATCTCAATTGAATGAAAAAGGACCACAATGCTCATTTTCATAAATAAGATTATGTCTAGAGTTTACGGCCTAATCTTCAACACTAGCCTGCTAAGAGTCCCGGAGGACATGAAAATTTATTTGCATCCAAATCCAGAAAACAGAGTGGGATATTGGATGGTGTTCATGAATTCTATAGTAATTTGGGTATATGTCTACCCAGAAACACCTTACCCATTGCCCATTTTTCCGACGCATAGAGTCTTTTCCTTGGAGTTCATCAGGCAAAGATTCACCTCAGAAACAAATTTTCTTTTGAAAATGGACAAAGAGTCCAACCTAAAATTTCCTTTCATAATAGGACCCTTTGTTGTGAAGACCCGATCATGCTTGCCTCAGATCCAGGCCAATCTCAAGAAGTTTGGATTTTCACAGCTGCAAGGGAGAAAATATGATCCACATTCGGTCATATATAAAAGAAGATTGATGAGAAAACAGGGCCCTTATGAACATGAGTATGTTGAAGGTTTCGATAAATTGGTAAATCTAGAAACATGTACAAATATGGAAGTCATTTTGCATCCTAATTAGACACAAAAAATAGGGTCAACCCTGCAGTAGACTCATACAGAAAAAAATCCTCCAAGGATGGTTATTAAATCTCCCAAGATGAGTGTATATAGAAAAAGGATCAGTTCAGAAGCCCTGGGCACCAGTGGTCAGCAAAATTTTCCCAAGAAAATAAAAATCACACAATGGCCACAAATAGTAAACATGGAGGAAGAAGAGCGTAAAGGGAAAGTGAGTATGGATATGGTGGAGAGGGGGACAAAAACTGAGGAGGCTAGTACATGAAGCATGTTGCAGAGTGAAAGCAGCTCAAGGGATTTCAGTAGAAAGAAACATGTCTTTGATAAGACACCTGGAGAAGTCTACCAATCCAAAGAAGATTTAGCAAATCAATATGTTGTGAAATGGAGCTTGTCCATGAGTGAAATAAGAGATTTGATAGCCGAGGTAGAAAGGATTTCTCGGCATAATTCATCCCTGTTTTCAGTCAGGGATATAGAAAAGAAGACACTCAACATAAAAGTGGCAGATGAGGATAAAGTGTCTGAAATTAAGTTGCATTATGAAAATATCAGTGCCCCAGACAAGGTGAAATTTCACAGAAACACCAGTGACATGCTGTATTCAGACTACCTGAGTCTGATTTTGAGGGTTTCAAGGCTGACAACTCATACACTTAAGTTGGAAGGACAATTCAGGAAAGAAAATGAATCCAACAAAGCATGGAAAACTCAAGTCAAGAGATTAGAATCTGAAGGCCCTCAAGGGGTGAAATATTCCTTATATGAGAAAGACAAGATGATTCAAATAATGAAGAAGAGGTTAAAGATTTTTGCCACAGAGAATCCACAAAAATCAGAGATGGCTTCTCTAGAACAAGAAAAAGAGACATTTTGGCAGGAAGTACTAAATTACAAAGCCAAAGTATTGCAACTAGAGAAGGAAAAGGAAAATTTGTCACAAGGACAAGTAGAAGTATCAACCATGGCTACAATTGTACCTAATACAATATGAGTTATTTCAAACACTAAAGATATTGTCCAAGCTATGCCACAAGTTATCTTGAATATGAGAGAGATCAAAATCCATAATGGAGTTATAGAAAAGCTACAACAAGAAATGAAAATAAAGGATGAGAAGATGGCCTAGTTCCAAAAGGAAAATCAATATTTGCAGGAAAGAGTAAACAAGTTGAAGATGAGGTTAAAAGGTAAAGCCCTTTTGTAGGGAGCCAAACATGTAATCTGGGACTCTATTGCTGTTGAAGCTGCTAAGTTCAAGGTGTACCTATATTTCATAAATGACAAAGATAGAATGTCTATCACTACCCAAAGCAGGTGTACTATTGTGAATGAGACACTGGCGAAAAAGCCCTCAGAGTGGGCCTATAATGCTATAAATTTGATGAATTCCATTCCCACTAATAAGATTCATACCATTGGGGTCCAAGACAGGACTACAATGATCATTTGGGCCAGGAGGTTCATTGCTAAGCACAATTTGCTCAAGTCGGTTCAAACCAAAGCCGTACAGATGGAGCAGAGTATACAAGAATTCAATGATCTGTTTGAACAATTTTTTATCAAATGCCTCCCACCATTTTGGTATGGAAAAGGGAAATTATATGATCATGAGGAATACAATTCTCTCCTCTTCCAGTGAAGAATGGATCATTCAAAGTTTGAAGGCCTAGAGGAAAACCTGAAAGGACCAAATATGGTAGAGTACTTGACCACAGATTTTGAGATCTTAAATCAGTTAAAGACTGTAAATATTGGGCTGCCAACTATGACTTATGCTACTTGCAGTGGAACGAGATCGTGCATCTAGGTAAGACAAAATTGAGTTTTCTAGGAACCAACAAATAGCCTCCAGGTGTTACCAGATTGGCGAGTTCGACACAAGATCAAATAAAGAAAGATGGCAAAGACACAAACCGAGCAATCGAAAGAACCATTCGTTACTTATGAAACATTTTTGTTTAATCATTGTAAATTGGTTCACATGCCGAGACTATCAGTTGAAATTATTGTAGTCAGTTTTAGAAGCTAAAACATTTTCAGTTCATCCCTTGAAATAAAATTGTATAATTATTAGAAGTTCTGAATGAAATAATGTTGGAAGAAGCGCAAGGGCACCTTTTTTTTGTTTCTAAACTCAATTGTAATTTTCTGGAGCTGAATTGAATACATATGCAGAATATTTTGAAGTCTCTATGAAAATATTCTAATGGTGGTGATATGAGTTTTGTCTCCTTTCATTGTATGTATTTTCTGTGTTATTTAATTCCATTTACATTTTGTTTTGTTTAAATTAGAGATTTAAAGGCCCATAATTCATCTTCTGATGCTCTCAGCTTAAGCAATTTAAACTGTGTAATTTTCTTCCTAGCTAATTTAGAATTCATTTCAGTAATGATCTAATGCAGTTATTTGTTTTCTCTTTCCTCTTACACCCTGCTTATATACAATTTACAACTCAGATTCATTGCCTCATTTATCCTTTATCCTATGGAGAGTTCTACCAGCCAATCATTTTTTTCATTCACTTTCATAATTCCGATTCCATATCCCTGAGTGTCCCTCCCATTCCTAGCCAACAAATTTATGAAACCCCCCCCAAAAAAAAAACAAATCTTGCCACTAATTTCCAAAGAAATATTCAAGTGACACGAGAGATCCCTCTATGAGTTGAGTAGGTTAGTGCCTATCTCTAAAGTATGTTGAAATAGTTACCTCTGTCATTTGTCTATCAGTCGGGCAAAATTTACAGAGTGCTAACATTCTGGCGTCGTTGGCGGGGACAAAATTGAAAAATCTTCCTTGGGAAAAGAACGACTTAAAGATTTAGTTTTAATCCCTGAGGGTGACAGTGGATCAAATACCTTATTGGCTAAGATTATTTTTTCCCCGACGACTCCATTACCAAGAGACCAGTTGCACCAAGAAGTGTGAGATATAAATCCTAGCTCCTAAGAGAATTCACACCAGGAGAAACCCAGACTCAAAAGTTGCAATCCCTATGTCTGATCCTAAGAAGCTTGTACATAAAAGAAAATAAAAGAAAGTAAACCTAGTGTTGTGTTTAAAATGATATCTGTCCTTACCCAAGGATGGAGTGATGAGAATTCAAGACCTTGAGTTTGATGTAAAATTTGAACAAACTTTGTTCAGAACTAAATCTGAATTTTGTTTGAGCAACGTCATCTTTGACAAAAAGAGATTCCAAGATTTTATTTTAGTCGCATCTGTGAAGCCTATAGTGATCCATACTCAGAACCAACAACCACTTCAACCCCTCACAACAACCATGGCACCTAGATTTTCTCCTCTCGTACTACTTTCTCAACTGCATGATTTGCCTCGAGAGTATAATTTAAGGATCAAACTCTATGATGTTGAGGGTAGTGTGTCAGCTTAGAACCATCTAGACTAGTTCAACAATTTTCCAAACCTGGAAGAAGTAGATTTTGAAGATGTAAATATGAGACTGTCTGCACAAAGACTTGCGGGATAAGTGAGAATGCGTTTCAAATCCCTCCCAGCAGCTAGTATCATATATTTTGCGGCCATTGAAACCAACTTCCTTCAAATTGGGGGGACAAGAAAAATCCCCTTCAGTTCTTGACTAGGTATAACAACATGAGGAGAGTACCTGACAAAAAATTGTAGGAGTTTTCAACAATATATCTAAAGTTCTATAATCTGATTCCTACTCAGGTAAAACCTCCCCCTAAAGTCGCTCTACTCAGATATGTTGATTCTTTTAAAAGTTGTTTTTCTTTGTTATTAAGAGAACGAAGATCTGCTACATTAGATGATATGATGACTGATGCCATCGAATTTGAAGTGATTCTAATGGATTCAAGAAAGATGAAAGCTAACTCTGGCAGGGACATAAACAAAGCTAAAGACAAGGCACATCCTTCAACCTCACAAACATCAGAAGAAAGTTTTGAAACGATGATGAGAACCATGGAGAGAATGATGGAGAGAATGGCCTTAGATAATAGGCCTAACCCCAGAGAGTAGGATGATGGTCCACTTAGAAATCCGGGAAGACCAAAAATCCCACAAATTAGACAATGAGAACAAAGAAATCAGGGGAATCAGGCAAATCAAGCAGATTAGAGAAATCAAGGGAATCAAGGAAATCAAGAGAATCAAGGAAACCAAGGAAATTAGGGGGATCAACAAATAAGGCCTCCTTTTCAAAATAATTATGTAAATGAGAACTATGATGGATCTTTTCAAGACAATATGAATTGTTGTGATGATAAAGAAACAAAGGTGTTTTTGACTAAAGAAGATCATGACCAGTTCATGGATGCAAGTGAGATATTTTTGCAAGATGAAGAAGAAAGGTTATCAATAGAAAGGGAAGATTACCAAGAAAGACTACAGGATGCCATCATGCAATTCCATATACAATAAAATCTTCAAAATCAGAGAGTTCCTGAAAACCCCCCAAAGGGAAATCCCCCAACGGGAAATCCTCCAAAGGAAAATCCTTACAAAGAAGCTCAAAGTAACATACCCTCTTCAATTCATCCCAAAAAGGATTTTTTTGCAAAGGATTATGTTGTAAAAGGTACTATGGACAAAGGAAGTCAGAAAGAGGAGCCCTAGAAGAAAATATAAGAGATGAGGAAAGAAACAGTCACCAAAGAGGTAGAGAAAACCTCATCCTCCTTTAATTTTGAAAGTGATATGGCCAAGATCAAAATTTATGTACCATTCAATGAATTGATAAAGAACAATGAATATAGAAATTAGGTCATCAAGATGCTTAAGATGGAGCAAACTTCTGATACCCTGAACATACAATATGATCACCCTGCCATCTTATTTAGACCAAGAGTAGAAGAAAATAATGATAATGAAGAAGTACTCCCTTTCTATGTCATCCTAAAAATCCATGATATGAATCTGCACAATGCCATGTTGGATTCAAGAGAATCTCATAACCTAATGACCAAGGTGGTTATGGACCAACTAGGCTTGGACATCAAAAGACCTTACAAAGACATGTTCTCTTTTGATTCTAGGAAGGTGAAATGCCTAGGTATTATCAAATATTTGGTGGTATATTTAGCATAGATCCCAACAAAGAACATGGTTATGGATGTAGTGGTTGTTGATATTCCTCCCAAGTTTGGCATGTTGTTATCGAGGTTCTGGGATGCAAAATTCAAGGGAAATCTCCAGATGGACATGTCATACGCCACTATCCCTGTCTTTGGTCAAGACAAAAGGTTGTATAGAGAGGTTTTGGTCAAATACATGGTCAACAACAAGTCACAACCAAGTAATCATCCCACATATTATGTGGTAGATAAGTTGGGATCTTCCATTTTCTTCAATGACATGTGTTTTGAATAAAAAGAGTCACAAATTGATATGGCTGACAAAGAAAGATCTGATCATCAGATTGAGGAGTTTTCATAGCATCGGGATAACCAAGAAGATCAGATATGGAAGATGAGTTTTGATGGATCTTCCTACAGAGAGGGGGCATGGGATGGCGTATGGATCAATCATCGGAAAGGAGATTCAAAATTGTGTTCTTATAAACTTGTTTTTGAGTGCATGAATAACATGGACGAATATGAAGCATTAATATTGGGGTTGAAGGTTTTAAAAGAATTAGGTGCCAGAAGAATTGTTGTACATGGAGACTCTAAGATAATTATCAATCAAATCAAGCGAATATACCAAGAAAAACATCCCAGACTGAGGGCTTATAGGAACCTGGTACTAGACCTCCTTGAGAAATTTCCGAAGTATAATCTTTCAGCAATTCCAAGAGAACAGAATCAGAATGTTGATGCCTTGGCTACTTCAACAACGATTTTCAAAGTTCCAATATTCCCTAGTATAAAATACAAAGTTGAGGTCAATTACAGACCAACAGTACCAGATAATATTAAGTACTAGCAAGTTTTTGAAGACGACAAACAGATAGAAATATTCCTCAAGATGGAAAGTGAATTTGAGAATCCGAAAATTGATGAAAAATATTGTGATGAAGATTTGGATGCAACTACTTTCAAAAAGTATGGGTACTTCGACAATCATGTTGCGGGCATATACATAGTTCAACTGAAGAGTAACATCATTCTTAAGGGTCTGGTTCCATTGGAAAAACTCTTTGATAATAATGATGTGGGTAGAAGTCAAAAAATTACAGTAAATGAAGGGGATGTGGAAGATTGCAATATTGGGACTCATGAAGACCCAAAAATCATTAAGTTGTCTAGAACACTCATCCTTGAAGTCAAGGAGAAATATATCAAGTTAATTAAAGAGTTCCCTGATGTTTTTTCCTAGAGCTATGATGATTTGAAAGTTTATGACACCAGTATAATTCAACATGTTATCCCAACCAAAAAAGATCATAAACCCTTCAAACATAAATTAAGGAGGATAAATCCTTTACTATTTCATTTGATTGAGAAAGAAGTAAATAAGCTATTTGAAGCCAACATCATAGTATCCCTGAGGTTTTCTAAATGGTTGGAAAATCTGGTGCCAGTCATAAAAAAGAGTGGAGAAATCAGGTTGTGTGTGGATTTCATAAATTTAAAAAGAGTATCTCTAAAGGACAACTACCCACTGCCTATGATGGATCACATTTTATAGAAAGTGGTGGGTTCTTAGAAAATGTCAATGTTAGATGGCTTCTCTGGATACAATTAGATTATGGTGCACTCTGATGATCAGGAAAAGACAACATTCAAAACACCATGGGGAACATTCATGTATGCCAAGATGTCTTTTGGGATTATGAATGCAGGGGAAACATTTCAAAGAGCTATGGAAATAGCTTTTTCTAATGAAAAGGACAATTTCATTGTTATCTACCTTGATGATATCATTGTGTATTCTGCCTCAGATGATGTTAAGCCCTAATATTGGCTCATTACCCCTTAATTGGGGCATATTAGATTAGTAGTGTTATTTATTACCCCTTAATTGGGGCATATTATATTAGTAATGTTATTTTATTTATGTCGTCTTTAGGCCATTAGTTGTAATTATACCTCCTAGTCTCCTATATATACCAAGGAGATATTTTCATTTTGAATCATCTTGTACTTGAACAT
>SNQJ01S0093235.1:16656-46140 GCA_010110895.2 Picea sitchensis
CTAGTCTCCTATATATACCAAGGAGACATTTTCATTTTGAATCATCTTGTACTTGAACATTTAAGTGGGGTAAAAGGAGGTTTCCCCCTCAAAGAGGCTTATTATCTGAAATTATCTCTTTTTCAAGGCGTTGAGTACTTTTCATGAGGTTTTTCTATGCTATATTGATGTTTGGTTCTTAATAGATGAGGAACACCTCAAGCATCTTAGAAGGGCATTTGAAAAGTGCAGAAAGTTTGGTATCTTGTTGAATCCTAAGAAGTCAAATTTTTCCATGGAAGAAGGAAAGTTGTTGCGTCACATTATTTCAAAAGAGGGAATAAAGGTAGATCCCAGCAGAGTTGAGGGAATCTTAAAAATTGGCATACATAGAAGCAAAAAGGAGGTACGATATTTCTTGAGAAAAGTAAATTTCCTGAGAAGGTTTATCACCAACTTGGCTGAAATCATAAAGTATATCACCAACATGCTCATGAGAGGAAATGAAATAAAGTGGACCCTTGAAGCCATAAAATCCTTTGAAGACATCAAAGTGGGATTGACCAAGGCTCCATTACTATCCAACCCTAATTTTTAAAATGACTTCCTATTATTCTCTTTTTCCTTAGAGAACACAATTGTTGGTGTTTTAATACAGAAAGATGAGGAGAATTTTGATAATCCCATAGCATATTACAGCAATACATTGGGAGATGACCCTTTGAAATATGATATCATGGAGAAGCAAGCATATGCACTAGTCAAGGCCTTGAAAGAATTCATAGTTTACATCTTCCATTCCCATACCATTGCTTATGTGCCCAGTAGCTCAGTGAAAGATATCTTAATCCAACCTGATCCTCAAGGAAAACGGGGTAAATGGATAGTAGTGTTGTTAGAATATGACCTTGAGATCAAACCCACCAA
Source organism: Picea sitchensis (assembly GCA_010110895.2). Taxonomy (NCBI): domain Eukaryota; kingdom Viridiplantae; phylum Streptophyta; class Pinopsida; order Pinales; family Pinaceae; genus Picea; species Picea sitchensis. Next base: position 17,563 of record SNQJ01S0093235.1, read on the forward strand.
GTTGATCAAGGGACAGGGGCTTGCAATGTTGATGGAACAGACCAATTGTGAACTCCTAGGAATAAATTTCATTGCAGACCTGTCAGAGGGTGCAGAATAAGAGAGAAATCCTCAAATATCCCAGAAATGTCTTCACTCCACATGGTATGCAAATATCATTTATGTGTTAGAAATTTGTAGGATCCTCCTGAATTTAGTAAAACAAAGGCCAGATTCTTGAAACTGAAGGCAACAAAGTTTTGTATAGTAAATCAATCTCTATATCGAAAAGATCCAGGGGGGATTTATTGAGATTTTTGCAAGAAGAAGAAGAAGAAAATACCATCATAGAGTTCCATAAGGGTGACTGTGGGGGTCACCATTATTGGAAAACCACTGTGCATAATATTTTGAGGGTTGGGTTCTATTAGCCTATAATTTTTTTTGATGTATATAAAGGGGTTTCAAAATGCCATGAATGTCAAGTTTTTGATGGGAAGGGAAAATTGCAGCCTCTGCCTTCGAAACCCATCTCTGTGGAAGATCCTTTTAGACAATGAAGACTTGATTTTATAGGGGAAATACATCCACTATCCCCATCCCAACACAGGTGGATTCTGACAGCAATAGATTATTTCACTAAATGGATTGAGGTAGTTCCCACTAGGTAGACAACATATGTTGTTATCATCCATTTTTTAGAAGATAATATTTTGTCTAGGTTCAGATGCCCAATCAAGATCATAACAAACAATGTAGAAACTTTCAAGTACAATAAAATAGATAAATTTTGTCGTGATCACAATATCACCCTTGGTTATTCTATGTCTTATTACCCTCAAGGAAATGGGTTGACAGAGTCTTCAAATAAAAGCTTAGTCAAAATTATCAAGAAAATTCTACAAGATAATAAAAAGGCTTGGCACAAAAAGATCATCCATGCACTATGGGATGACATAATAACCCCAAATAGATCTATAACCACATCCCCTTTCCAGATCATTTATGGTACAGAGGAAATATTTCCTACTACGTTGAGGTTGCCAGTGATGAGGTTGTTACAGGAGAAGGATGCAGAAACAGATGCCACTCGAAGAAGAAAGGATGAACTAATCAGTGTCTAGCAAACCAGGGAAAAGGCTTTCAATAATTATCAGTTGTGCCAAAACAAGATCAAAGCGGCTTTTGACAGGCTTACCAAGGTATATGACTTCAAACTATGAGACTTGGTACTAAAATGGGACGCCAGAAATGAAGATAAGGGAAAGCATGGGAAGTTTGACCATCTATGGTTGTGACCATTCAAGATTGCAGCATATCGTGGAAGTAATGACTACATACTACATCAAAGTAATGGAGACATCGTTGGAGGAGGGATTGTGAATGGAAGGTTCCTCAAACATTATATCATGTAAACAATCATCACCCCCTTCCATTCATTGTACATAACCATTTTCATTTTTTATTTTTTTTTGCATGAAGAAATTGAAATAAAAGCAGCATAGTTGAAGCCTGAGGTGAAGGTCATGAGCTATGTTGGGTCGATTTTGAGTTTTTGAAAAAATATTGGTAGATTCAGATCATAGGAATAAATCACATCCTAACGGGTAGGGACTCGGTCTACCATTCTTTGCTACCTCACAGGGAGGATAACATCCCCAGTTGGAGCCTATGTTATCACCGTAACAATTTTTTATGGAATCCAAGTCTCGAGACTTAGCTAGGGGATAAATAGGGGTAGAGACATGAAAAAATGGAGGTTAGGGCCACATCTAGTATAATAAAGATAAATATAGAAAAGGAGCGAGGTTGATGGGACCCGACTGGCCACAGATATCAGACATCCCAAATCGACGATCAAAAACCATATCGGCCAGAGAATTAGCACAAATTTTAATTGTTTGAGAGCAAGCCGATAGAAATATTGTGCTTTCATCTCACAACCACGTGGCACCACTAGAGGCATATCGGGGTGAAAAATGGTCTACCCCAAATCTCTTTGACTCGCCCTCAATATCGGAAAGCACATATAAAAGGAGGGCCCCCGGTCATTATTTTATGATATTTCAAATCATTCGAACGTTTGAAATTGGCACAACTTCTCCGTTCAAATGGAGGCTCAACAGTGCACCAATATCACACGTTCTCCACTCATTCACATGTATTTTTCATTTTCTCCATGGACCTCGTGATTATGTCCGTAACAGAACAAGATCCCACCTCGAAAGAAGAAGCCCTAATTGACAGAGGCTCTGATGTATTTGACACAAAAATAACTGTCTCACCCGTCTCTATGTCCAGATCCATTTTTTCAGATAATGTAGGGAGGAAAATACCTTTCCTTGAAGAATTTGAAGCCTCCATAGTCCCTTATGTCGTCGAAGTCTCTTTTCCCTTCACAAAATTCATAAGCTGGTCTGCCGAACAATACTCACAGGAAGAGAAGGTTGTTTTAAATAAGTTACGGTCAGAGGTCCTATGCAGAGTAGATATCCCGTCAATTCGATACGCCCTTGACATACCGGAGTCTCCCTCCCAGAGTCTAAACCATTCGAGAAAGAAAAGATAATTACAATCTACAGAGAATGGCCCCCCGAGGTCAAAACCCTATTTTTGCAGACCATTGTTAAACCTGAACATTATTCTGAGAGTCTTTCTTTGCCTATGAATGTAAGCATCATCATTATTGAAGTCCAATGGGCCTGTTCCATACTTAGTCAGATTTTAGGTTTAGATAATGACACATTTGTAGTTGAGTTCATGCTAGGTTTCATGTTAACTTTTTTCCAGTCAGAGTCGATTCAGTCAGTCGATATCAATTTTGATAAGTTCATAGTTGATAATATACACAAACAACTGGTGAATTTCCAATCACTAAGGCACTTCAGGTATTACACATACATGTTGAATATGTTCCTGTAGAAAAAGAAAGAAGAGTCCCCCAAAGAACCATTCATATGAATTGAATGCAAGGATCACAATGCTCATTTTCATAAATAATATTATGTCCAGAGTTTACGACCTAATCTTCAACACTAGCCTGCCAAGAGTTCTAGAGGACATGAAAATTTATTTGCAGCCAAATCTAGAAAACAGAGTGGGAGATTGGATGTTGTTCATGAATTCTACAGTAATTTGGGTATATGGTTGCCTAGAAGCACCTTACCCATTGATGATTTTTCTGATGCCCAGATTCTTTCCCTGGAGTTCATGAGGCAAAGAATTGCCTCAGAAACATAACATTTTTTGAAAATGCACAAAGCATCCAACCTAAATTTTACTTTCATAATAAGACACTTTGTTGTGAAGAATCGATCATGCTTGCCTCAGATCCAGGAAAATCTCAAGGAGTTTGGATTTGTATAGCTACAAGGGAGAAAATATGATCCACATCAGGTCATATATAAAATAATATTGATGAGAAAACAGGGCCCTCATGAACATGAGTATGTTGAAGGTTTCGATAAATTGGAAAATATGGAAACTTGTGCAGATATGGAAGTCATTTTGTAGCCTGATCAGACACAACAAATAGGGTCACACCTACAATAGACTCAGACACAGAAAACTCCTCCAAGGTTGATTATTAAATCTCCCAAGATGACTGTTTATAGAAAAAGGAGGAGTTCATAAGTCCTGGGCACCAGTGGTCAACAAAATGTTCCCAAGAAAATGAAAATCATACAATCTCCACAGATAGTAAACCTGGAGGAAGAAGAGACTAAAGGGAAATTGAGTATGGATATTGTGGAGAGTGGGACCAAAAAATAGGAGGCTGGTACAGGAAGCATGCCACAGAGTGAAAGCAGCTCAAGGGATTTCAGCAGCAAGAAACATGTCTTTGATAAGACACCTGGAGTAGTCTGCCAATCTAAAGAAGATTTAGAAAATCAATATGCTGTGAAAGGGAGCTGGGCCATGAGTGAAATAAGATATTTGATACCCAACATAGAAAGGTTTTCTTAGTTTAATTCATCCTTTTTTTTAGTCAGGGATATATAAAAGAAGACACTCAACATAGCAGTGGTAGATGAGGATAAAGTTTCTGAAATTAAGATGCATCATTAAAATATCAGTGCCCCAGACAAGGTGAAATTTCACAGTAACACCAGTGACATGCTGTATTAAGACTACCTAAGTCTGAGTTTGAGGGTTTCAAGGATGAAAACTCATACACTTAAGTTGGAAGGACAATTGAGGCAAGAAAAAACATCCAGCAAGGCATGGAAAACTTAAGTCAAGAGATTAGAATCTGAAGGCCCTCAAGGGGTGAAATCTTCCTTAGAGGAGAAAGACAAGATGATTCAATGCATGAAGAAGAGGATAAAGATGTCTCCCACAGAGAATCCACAAAAAACAAAGTTGGCTTCTCTAGAAGAATAAAAAGAGACAATTCGACAAGAAGTACTAAATTACAAAGCCAAAGTATTACAGTTGGAGAAGGAAAATTCGTCACAAGGACAGATAGAAGTATCAAACATGGATACAATTGTACCTAGTATAGCAGGAGCTGATTCAAACACTGAATATATCATCCAAGATATGTCACAAGTTATCTTGAAGACATGATAAATAAAAATCCTTAAGGGAGTTATAGAAAAGCTCCAACAAGAAATGAAAATAAAGGATGAGAAGATGGCCCAGTTCCAAAAGGAAAATCAAGATTTGTAGGAAAGAGTAAAAAAGTTAAAGACGGGGTTGAAAGGTAAAGCCAATTTGCAGGGATCCAAATATTTAATCTGGGACTCTATTGTTGTTAAAGCTACTAAGTTCAAGGTGTACCTAAATTTAATAAATGACAAAGATAACATGGCTATCACTTCCCGAAGAAGGTGTATTGTTGTGAATGAGACACTCACGAAAAATCCCTCAAAGGGGGCCCAAAACGCTATAAATTTGTTGAATTACATTCCCACTACTTAGCTTTAGACCATTGGGGTCAAATATAGGACTACGTTGATCATTTGGGCCAGGAGGATCATTTCAAAGCACAATTTTCTCAAGTCAGTTCAAACTAAAGTCGTACATATGGAGCAGAGTATATAGGAATTCAAGGATTTGTTTGAATTTTTTTTTTATCAAAAACATCCCACCATTTTCAGATGGAAAAGGGAAATTATACAATCAAGAGGAATACAATTCTATCCTCTTCCAGTGTACTATGGATCATTCCAAGTTTGAAGGCCTAGAGGAAAACTTGAAAGGACCAAATATGGTAGAGTATTTGACCACAAATTTTGAGATCTTAAATCAGCTCAAGACTCTAAAGATCGGGCTGCCAACTATGACTTATGCTACTTGCATCGATCTGAACATCCTGATAAAGGAAATGATGGATTACTAGATTCCTTCTGACTTGCAGTGCAAAGAGATCGTGCGGCTAGGTAAGACAAAATTTAGCTTTCCAGGAACTAGAAAATAGCCTCCATGTGTCATAAGTTTGGCGAGTTTGACAGAAGATCAAAGAAAGAAATATGGTGAAGACACAATGCGAGATGTCATAAAAACCAACCGTTAGTTATGAAACTTTTTTGTTTAATCATTGTAAATCGATTCACATACCGAGACTGTTAGTTGAAATTATTGTAGTCAGTTTTAGAAGCTGAAACGTTTTCAGTTCAGTCCTTGTAATCGAATTGTATAAGTACTAGAAGTTCTGAATGATTTAATGTTGGAAGAAGTTCAAGGGAACCTTTTTTTTTGTTTCTGAACACAATTGTAATATTCTGGAACTAAATTGAATACATATGAAAAATATTTTGAAGTCTCTATGAAAAGATTCTAATGGTGGTGATATGATTTTTGTATCCTTTTATTGTATGTATTTCCTGTGTTCTTTAATTCCATTTACATTTTCTTTTGTTTAAATTGGAGAGTTAAAGGCCCAGAATTCATCTTGTGATGCTATCAGCTTAAGCAATTTAAACTATGTAATTTTATTCCTAGCTATTTGAGAATTCATTTCAGTAATGCTCTGATACAGTTATTTGTTTTCTCTTTCCTCTTACACCCTACTTATATACAATTTATAACTCATATTCATTTCCTCATTTAGCCTTTATCCTATGGAGAGTTCTATCGTCCAGTCATTGTTTTCATTCACTTTCAGAATTTTGACTCCATAGCCCTGAGTGTCCCTCCCCTTCCTAGGCAATAAATTTATGAAATACCCCCAAGACAAACCAAATCTAGCCATTGATTTCCAAAGAAATATTCAAGTGACATGAGAGAGCCCCCTCTGAGTTGAGAAGGCTAGTGCCTGGCTATGTATCAAAGGATTCATTCTGGAAAGTTCAGAGTGTTGAGGTGGAACAAGTCCAAGAGAGGTAGCTTGGAGTTTTGTGTGCAGAGAGTGCTTATTGTTTACAAGGAGTGCGTGACAGAGTTCTTTTGACACAGGAGATTAGGTGGAGTAGCTTAAGTTTATTTACAAAGGAGTTTTAGCAAATGTTTCAAGGCATGCACAAGGTAAGTTTTGACTAAGTGTCAAAGAAAATTCTCTAAGGAGAAAAATTTCGAAGGAGGAAAAAGGTCAGAAGAGATAGCGGGGATGATTCTTCAATAAGGGAGGAGACATTGAAGATTCCCTAAATCAACAAGTAAGATTCATTCAGGAGGGAGTGGTATCATTCCAAATCATCATATCTGGGTGATATGCATGGAGGCTAGTCATGAAGCATTTCAACACTTCATGGTTCGGAGGTGTAGAAGTGTTGGAAGAGCCCTTGAAGATTCTTGAACTCAACATGCAAGATACGTTCAAGAGAAAGCATGATAATTCCAAACCATCATATCTAGGAGAGTTGCATGAAGGTTAGTTGTGAAGAATTTCGTCACTTCGTGGATCAGATGTGTAGAAGTGATGGAAGAGAAGGGTCATCGAAGTCGTGAACTGATCCTAGCCGTTGGTTGTCAGGAGGATACATGGAAAAAGAGTAGAGAGTTTGGGAGATAGAGGTTCAGAGAAATCAATTGTAGAAAGTGAAATCTTCATGAATTCGCGAAGGCCGAAGTGAAGCTGGACTATCAGTTCCAAGCGTACATGCGACAAAGATCTGTTTGTTTCGACAGAAAGTGTTTCAGAAGGAAACAAGGGTAGAGGTCGCAAAAGCATCAAAGCCCAAATTTAAGAGGGGGATTAGCCCGAGGTTATATCACATGTTCATATGAAAAGAGGAAGAGCCTAGCCAGTAGAGCTAGCACCCGTCGGTTAAATTTACCAGAGGCACTAGAAAAATGTTGTGTGGGTAATTCAAGCCTGTGAGGTAATAGACCGGGGGCCTGGGTAAGTTGTTCACAGGTCTACTAGAGGCATGAAAAATCGATTCGTCCTAATTGTTTTGAATATCCTTAACCAGGAGTTTGCAAAATCCCCAGGAGCGAAGGGAGGTTGCACCATAGGTGCAGAGTCCCAATCCCAGAGGAACAGTTGTAAAGAGAGTAGAGGACATACTCTGAGGAACTGAGACAGATAGTGATTTGCAGAAAACACATAGAACTAGAACATGATTTTGCATATTAAGTTGCAGCTAAGCAATTGTACCAAGTTGGTACAATGATATGTGAAAAATGATTTCAAAATACAAGACATGAAGACTCATGTCCGCAAGTTGAAGCAAGCTCCAAGAGCTTAGTGTGGTAGGATTGAGGAGTTTGGGCTTTAGCAAGAGTAAATATGATTATAACCTTTACTTCATGGTTATGCATGATGATCTAGTTATATTGTTTATGTATGTGGGTGACTTATTCTTAACTGGAAAAGAAAATCTCATCACATATTGTAATAAGAAGCTCACTGCAGAACTTGAGATGAAATACCTAGGCTTGATGCATTATTTATTAGGTCTTGAAGTTTGGCAGAGTACAAAGAAGATCTTCCTTAACCAAGGGAATTATGTAGTTGAAATACTGAAGAGGTTTGATATATCAGAGTGTAAATCCATGAACACACCCATGGAAACAAAGTTTAAGCTCCTCGTAGATACTTCATCAGAATTGGTTGATGCTACTTTGTATATATATATTATTGGTTCGTTGATGTATTTGATGAACACTAGGCTAGATATATGTTTTTTTGTGAACACCTTGAGTCAGTATCTAGTAGAGCCCAAACATGTTCACCTTGTAGCTACAAAGAATGTTATGAGATACCTTAAGGGTACGCTGGAATATGGTCTCTGTTATAATGGATATCATGACTTCATATTGTATGGATATACTGATTCATATTGGGCTAGAAGTGTTTCTGATAGAAAGATAACTTTAGGATGTTGTTTCAATCTAGGGTCAGCCATGACTTCATGGCAATAGAAGGAAGAAATCAAGTATTTCTCTCAGCACTACAGAGGAATAATACATTGCAGCATGTTCCTCTAGTTGTGAATCTATATCGCTTCAGAATTTGTTGACAAGTTTATTCGATATGGAGATGGAAGCCAGCATGATTCTATGTTATAAACAAAGTTGTATAAAGATGACGCAGAACCCAGTTTTCCATGATAAATCGAAGCAGATAGAAATATGGTATCACTACATTCATGATATGGTGCAAAGGGAAGCTATGAATCTCCAATATGTTGGCACAAATGAGAAGGTTGCAGATCTGATTGACCAAGCCTCTGTCTCATGGAAAGTTTGAATACTTTAGAGACAAACTTGTTATTATTCGAATGGACCTCCCTTGAAAGGGGGAGTAATGTTGATGATACTACAGTATCTTGACCAATAGCGGGTAGCTCCATTAGGATTTTATATCCTATGGTATTGATCATCCCTGGGAATATCTGGAAGGTCTGGTAAGGACGATCTATCAAAGTACCTATGCATGTATGTGTCAGTTGTGGTCAGTAGTGGTAGCTCCGTTACTATTTTATATCCGAGGAAATCTTTTGATTCTTGGCAAGATCCCAAAGTTTTGGTAAGGACGGTTTGTCAAAGTACCACGTGGTAGCTTTGTTAGGATTTTATATCCTAGGTAACCTTATGATTCCTGGGTAGATCCCAAAGGTCCGGTAAGGACAATCTATCAGAGTACCACAAAATGTTGTTGTTGGACCTACCTCATTCTATTTCCATATGCTAATGATGTTGTTATCTCAACCTCATGTTGATGATGTTGTTATCTCAACCTCATGCTGATGATGTTGTTGTCTCAACCTCGTGCTAATGATGTTGTTTTCCCAACATTGTTCTGATGATGATGGTGTAACAGCCTCATGTTGTTGATGATGTTGTACCATCCTCATGTTGTTGATGATGTTATTACAACCTCATGTTGTTGATGATGTTGTACCAGCCTCCTGTTGTTGATGATGTTGTTCTAGCCTTGTGTTGTTGATGATGGTGTACCATCCTCGTGTTGGTGATATTGTTATTCTAGCTTCATGTTATTGATGATGTTATTTAAGCTTCATGCTGTTGATGATGATGACGGTACTCCATCTTCATGTTGTTGATGATGATGATGATGCTATTTCAACATCATGATGATAATAATGACGATGATGTTACTGCAGCTCCATGCTATGACCGATGATGATGATTATGATACTAATCTAGCTCCATGTTGTGAATGATGATGTTATTAATTCCTGGGGAGATCCCGAAGGTCCGGTAAGGACAATCTATCAAAGTACCACAAAATGTTTTTGTTGCACCTACCTCATTCTATTTCCATATGCTAATGATGTTGTTATCTCAAACTCATGAAGATGATGTTGTTATCTCAGCCTCATGTTGATGATGTTTTTGTCTCAGCCTCGTGTTGATGATGTTGTTTTCCCAACATCGTGTTGATGATGATGTTGTAACATCCTCATGTTGTTGATGATGTTGTACCATCCTCATGTTGTTGATGGTGTTATTACAACCTCATCTTGTTGATGATGTTGTACCAGGATCATGTTGTTGATGATGTTGTTCTAGCCTTGTGTTGTTGATGATGGTGTACCAGCCTTGTGTTGGTGATATTGTTATTCTAGCTTCATGTTATTGATGATGATATTTCGGATTCATGTTGTTGATGATGATGATGGTACTCCATATTCATGTTGTTGTTGTTGATGATGATGATGATGCTATTTCATCCTCGTGTTGATAATAATGGCGATGATGCTACTGCAACTCCACGCCATGACCGATGATGATGATACTAATCCAGCTCCATGTTGTGAACGATGATGTTATTGATGATGAGAAAAACTTTCGATGATTTATATATATGCCATTCAGTGTTCCCGATGTTGATAATTTTTTTTCCCTCTCTCTCTCTCTCTTGATGATGTTGTATTGGAGAATACCCTTCTTGTTAATGGGGAGTGTTGAAATATTGTAACTATGAAGAAAATCATGTTGGGTCTTGTATATGACCAAATCCCCTTTTGTGGATTGGTCAAACCATAGTTATATGGTGTTGTTTGTAAAGTCATCCCCTAGGGATAATTAAAGTGGTTCTAACCACTAATTGGAGAAGTCAACCCTACTTGAAGAAAATACACAACCCTAGCACCTCCCATACAATATAAATAAGAGATGATAGCACCTCATTCACTCACTCAGTTAACCACTCATCTAGTGTGCATATTTTGGAGGTTGTTGCAGTTACAAGAAGAAGGAGAGAGAGGTGCATGCTTAGTCTTGGATTTTATTGGTGGTTTTGTCTTGAGTCTTAGCATTGTATTTGTAATCTATATTAAGGAATTTTTTGCTGGGTTTTCTCCCCTATGAGGGTTTCCTAGGATAAAATGTTGTGTACCTTGTGATTGTGTTTCTTCCAATGCTCCTCTTTATGTTGTTATTATGGAAATGCATTGAAAGATTTAGTAAATTGAAAATAACTTAATAGAAACATTAAAAGTTATCACAACTTGATCATAAAGTTATGTATATAGATTTTGTATATTATTCATCTCTAATGATCTTGATAATATTTATTATATACATGTTTATGATAATGTTTTTACTTGAGCCACAAAAACAATAATATCTAATATACTATTCAAAAGTTGTTTTTCATCCTAAGTCTTATTTATTTCATCACTGTATACTATTTGGATGAAGAATTAAAGAGGTTTTATTTCATATCAAAATTTAATGCACTTTGTTATAGCCTATATTATAATCGAAAATATGCTCAAAGAATTATACATTAACATGTGATATTCATCATTTATATGGTAAAATGTTTATGAACAGTGGATGAATTTGTTAATTATGAAAAAAAATATTATTAATGTGATTAATGTTATCAACTTAATACATGATTTGGGTAACAAAACATTTTAAATTTTGGGTTTTCCACATAACATTTCAAATCGTTTTTCTTCTACTCCATGCAATGGGTTAGGATACCATCATGTGCCTTGCCATAACCACAAAATTAATTCACCCATCAAAGTTGAGATAGGCTGATAATTTCTCATTCTTTCACAATTTAGGGATTTTATTTCATAATGTTGTTTTCATTATAAGCAAGGGTTTAATACACATTGCTCTGTATTTTACATATTCACCTCATATTTCTTCAAAAAGTGAATATTTTTAGAGATATAATCGATTTTCTAGGACAATTTTTCCCATACAATTATGTAGCCGCCTTTTTTGAGATCCAAAATCAAAAGGGTCAAGTTTTGTGCTTAATTTCAATGGGGAAATCTGCGATTTGGGGATTGCAAGTTTCAGATATTGAAAACAAAAGTATGATCTCTCTGTTTATAGATTTTTTTTCTAATTTTGAATGATTTGATGCACTCAGGATTTCTTGAAGTCTTTATTTATTTAGGCGAAATCTGAACAAAATCACAAATTTCAGTTTCAGTTTATGATCAAACCGTGTTGAATCTCAGAAAAATAAAACATGGATTTTTCTCATTATGATTAACTCCCTTATACCCTTATAATGGACGTGCAAGGTGGCATCGATATATTTTTGTACTAATTAGAGAAGTTTGGGAACTTATTGTGGCACCTTCTAATAGGAAATGTAATTTTAGCATTGAAGTCTTATATAATGTTTAATGTGTGTTGATCTTCTAAATTCCTTAACGGATGTATAAAGAATCCTTGAATTCCATTAATTTTTCATTTAGTTTGATCTCCTTATGATACCTAGTAAATGGACATGAAATTTAGTTTTTAATTCTTATTGTACTACTTAATTAAGACATGTCTTTTGAAAGATATGTATGTAATTGCACCGCATGAAGACTTGTATTGGCTACAATAGTTGAAGTAATTTTTAAATGATGATTTCTTTGAATGAACTTGACCTTGGCAAGTTTCTAATGATGGGATTAATAAATATCTACCTATTAGAAAAACCTTACTTATGTTATCGTGGTCTTTATTAATCCCCATGTCTTATTCTCCTACTCAAATTACACCTAATTATTGCTAAATAATGATTAAATAAAATGGATTATTTATTGCACTATGAAGAAATGGCGTTTGATTTATGGGTGATGAACTAGTCTAGAGTTGATTTGAATGGGATATGGGATTTAGATACCTCCTTGTTCCTCAGAACAATCAAAATTCCTGAGACCTTAAATTGTAAAAATAGAGCGTTTCTTATGTGTCCTGGAGGTCCTAACCATGTAGGATAGGTTGGATGGGTATTTTCCTTTAATATTCAGTGACATAGTTGACATAGTTGATCAATTATTTGTATCATGCTTCAGTTGATCGTGATGTGTTGGTTTTACGTCACTAATTTATTAGAATGATGTGTTTATTATGTGTCATTATTTATTATGATAATGCATTGATTATGTCTTGTTATTTATTATGTTAATGCATTGATTATGTGTCGTTATTAATTAGGATGATGTGTCGATGGTGTTTCTATTCATTATGTGGTGCCATTTAATTTCCTAATGCAAAAAAAAAATTACCTATTGTACAATTTCTATCCGTTGTCGTAACAAAGGGATCATTACATATGGTAGCAGAGTGGGTTCAACCCTACGAATTGGGACCGTTACACCTTCCCTTGTGTTAAACTTATGACTTAGACATTATAGCTAATTAAAATTTGAAATTTTTCAATGTAGGTAATCATGGTTAGAGGACTTTGTGGAGGTAGATGATGCGGTGCTACAGGGATAGGTGTGACACCTCCAATAGCATCCATGTTATAGGGGTATAATCCCCTAGGAGAAGACTAAGTCATTTGGAAGGAGAAGGTTGTTGTGGGGGACATGGTTGGTTTGATGAGGTCCTTTCAGAGGATGTTAGAGGACTTGATTCAAAAACTAAATAGAGATGGGGCCATATCATTTGTACCTAATGAGGGTCCACAATGTGCTCTGAATGGTAGTGGTAGAATTCACAGAGAACTCAAGAAGGTGAAGTTTCTTGAGTTCATGAGTGCCACAGATGACTCATTCATTGAGGCCTGGTTGGAGAACATAGTGATGTGATTTGAACTTCGTGACTACACCTCCAACATGAAAGTCCGCATGGTGGTCTTTCAACTAAAGGGGAGTGCTCTTATATGGTGGAAGATGCTCCTACCTCAACTAAACATGGTCGTCGAAGACATGTCATGGGAACTATTTGAGGAACGGTTCTGGGAAAGGTATTTATCATAGGAATCCATTGAGTGCCAACTCCATGAGTTCAATTCCTTAGGATAGGGTGGTCGTACGATGTCATAGTATGAGGCCATATTTATGGAGCTACTTTGGTATGCACCACATATGAACACAGAGAATTTGAAGGTCAAAAAGTTTTAGTTAAGTCTTAACTTCAACATTCATGCGAAGGTGAGGATCCTAATGCCTTAGACGTTCCATGATGTAGTCCATAAGGCCCTCATAATTGAGGAATAGTTGAACAGCGGGGGTCATGGAAGGAATCCTACAAGACCAACTGAGAAAACAACATCGAGAGTGTAGCAGCATCAGACACCAGTCAGACAAAAATCAGGGTAATGAGATACATATATAGGACCCATGTTCACGACACCATGATGACAGAATCCTCAATAGATGACTCCCTATAGAGGACCACTACATCAACAACAACAACACCACCAACAACAACAATTTAGACCTGTTTAACAGAACAGATCAGGATCTCAGGATGGTAGGCTAACAACTTCTACTTTGGGCACCAGGAATACCAGAACGAAGATTGAATGTTGTACATGTGGAGAGCCAAACTACCAACGAGATTGTCTGATTGAGAAGGCCAGAGCGGTTGGATCAACAGGACATACTACTGTTGGAGATTTGGGAAAGACCCACATGATTCATGCATTGGTGAATAACTGCATGACCGAGCACCAATCCACTTTTCTCGAGATGTCATGTACAATCACCAGCCAAAATTTTAGTATTTTGATAGATCTAGGTGCTACAGAGAGCTTTATTTCTAGTGCAAAGCTAAATTCGAGCAAGACGAGTTTAGATACGTAGAAATGGATTCAGTTGCCAAACATAAGGTTGGAGTAAAGGTTGCAGACTGTAGCATTAACTTGGTATATTTTGTAACGAAGGCCAGCCTATATGTCACAATCTTAGGATATTACGACATAGTGATCAGTATGGACTAGTTGGAATCACATGATGCGATACTCAACTATAAGACGAAACAATTAAGTTTGACAAATGATGTGGAACAGAGAACAATGATTGTAGGAAGTAACCAAGGGGTGTCCTTGAGATTCATTTCTTCTCTACAACTACAAAAGAGCATGTGAAAAGGATGTAAGTTATATGCAATCTTAGTGCTAAATGAAAAGGGCGAGGTGGAAGGATTAGAAAAACTTTCGGTAGTATGAGAGTTTTCTAATGCGTTTCGAGAAGAGTTACCAGGTTTGTCGCCTGAAAGAGAGTTGGAGTTTACAATTGACTTGAAACCTGAAACTAAACTGATAGAAAGAACTCCCTATCAAATGTCAATGCCTGAGTTACAGGATTTGAAAATGAAATTGAAGGATTTGTTGGACTTGGGACTTATACGTCCAAGAGTTTCACTTTGGGGTGTGCCTTTTATTTTCATAAGAAAGAAGGATGGTTTGTGGAGACTTTGTATTGACTACCATCAATTAAACCAGATGACGATCAAGAACCAATATTAGTTCCCAAGAAAAGATGATTTGTTTGATCATATCAAAGGTGCGAAGGTGTTTTCAAATATCGACTTAAGATTAGGGTATCACTAGCTACGAATTAAAGAGGAATATATTCCTAAGACTGCATTCAAGATGAGTTTCGAACACTATGAGTTTATCGTTTTACCGTTTGGACTGGCAAACGCCCCAGGGGTCTTCATGAGTTTTATGAATGGAGTGTTCCACGAATACTTAGAAACGTTTTCTCAAGTATTCATTGATGACATAATGATATATTCTCGAATGACAGAAGAACGTGATGAATATTTAAGCTTGGTACTACATTGCTTACGAGAAAACAAGTTATACGGGAAACTATCGAAATGTTCTTTTTACGAATCAAAGATTCATTATTTAGGGATTGTTATATCCATTGAAGGTATCGTGGTGGATCCATCGAAATTAGAATCTATTATGGAATGGCATGTACCGAAAAACATAAAATAAGTAAGTAGATTTATGGGTTTAGCAGGATATTACAAATGGTTCATCGAGGGTTTTTCAAAGATAACAAATCCGATCACGGAATTATAGAAGAAAAACAAGAAGTTTATATGGAGAAGAAAATGCACGAAATCATGTCAAAGGCTCAAGGAGTTGTTGATAACAACGCCAATACTAAAAGTCCCCGACATGGACAAGGAATTCTTGGTGTGCGCAGAAGCATCCAAGGAAGGTTTAGGAGGAGTATTGATCCAAGACAATTGAGTGATCACTTACATCTCAAGAAAATTAAGAAAGCATGAGGATAACTATGCAACGCATGATCTAGATTTGTCGGCCATTGTATATTCCTCAAGAGTTTGAAGACATTATCTGATTGGAAGAAAATTTGAACTAAAGACAGATCATTGTGGACTACAACATATATTTACGTAGAGTAACTTTAACGCATGACATAGGCGTTGGTAATAACTACTTAGCGAATATGACTTTGAAATTACTTACACAAAAAGTGCGGTGAACAGAGTGGTCGATGCGTTGAGTTTGATACCACACGTATTCTTGTTAATACCTCTTTAGATGAATCTTTGAGAAATGATTCTATCTATATAGATCAATGATGACTGGTACAAGGAGGTTAAATAAAATATTGGACGAGATACCATGAGGGTACCAAATTTTTAAGGTTATACATTGGACAATGAAATATTGATGAGTTATAATAACAGGATTTGTGTACCACTTAACGATGAATTAAGAAGCCTGATCTTAAGGGAAGTGAATTGCGTAGTGTACATGGCCCATCTAGGAGTCACAAAAATGAAGGAAGACTTTAATCCTTTATTCCTATGTAAAGGAATGAAGGAAGACATAGTTAGTTATGTGGTGCGATGTCTAGAATGTCAGCAAGTGAAATTTGAACATAGACATTTGACAGTATTATTACAGCCACACATTATCCTGAAATCAAAATGGGAGGCCATTTCGATGGAATTTATTATTGGATTGTCATTGACAGAAAGGAGAAACGACTCGATTTTCATGGTAGTTGACACTTTGACGAAGAGTGCACATTTTATTCCTCTCTGTATGACGTATCAGGTGCCAGATATAGCTAGAGTTTTTATCAATGAGATTGTGAGATTACATGGCATACCAAAAATGATCATATTTGATAGAGGACCAGTGTTTACATGATGATTTTGGACTTGTTTCCAAAAGGCTTTAGGGACACAACTGAACTTTAGTACAACGTATCACCCTGAGACAGATGGGAAGATAGAAAGAACGAACCAAATTTTGGAAGATATGTTTCATATGTATGTAATGGACAAAAAAAATTGTTGGGAAGAGTTATTTCCACTACTAGAGTTTTCATACAATAACAACTACCAATGTACCATTAATATGGCATTGTTTGAGTTCCTGTAGGGGTGACCATGTCGGATGCCATTGAGCTGGGATCGACTTGAGGATAGGGTCCTGGTAGGACCAGAAGTGATCCAAGAGATGGAATAACAAATGAAAATGATAAGAAAAAGGATTAAAGAAGCGCAAGATCGGAAGAAGAGTTATGTTGATGCACATTGTGTTGACCGCAATTATGAATTTGGCGACCGAGTTTTCTTGCAGATGAAAATGCACAAGAGTTCGATCGAGTTTGGAAAGGAAGATAAACTCTCTCCTAGGTTTGTGGGACCTTTTGAAGTTGTGGAAAGGAAAGGACGCATGGCCTATCAACTATCCTTTCCTGATTCTTTGAGGTGTATGCACGATATTTTTCATGTATCTATTTTGAGACATTATGTTAGTGATCCTACACATGTGATTGACATGAGTTCTTTGCAGGTTTCGTACAAGGGTTCTTTCACGTTGGAGCCAATCCACATTTTGGACCATTGCATTTGATAGCTACGACGGCTAATAGTCAATCAGGTCAAGGTCTAGTGGGACAATTCTAGCCCACATTTGGCTACATGGGAGGATGCATATGATATGCGTCAGCAGTTTCCTTACTTATTTGATAGATTAGACATATAGATCTTGTTAGATACTTGTATTACTTCCTTTTATATACTGTACAACTTCGGGATGAAGTTTAAAACAAGAGGGGGTGTATATAACATCTCGCTCTTGCGAGAACATGTTATCGGCTTATTCTTTGAGGACACTTGCATGCAAGTGATTTGGTTATAGTACATTGTTATTTTTTTCGATTATGGATTTCACATGATGATATTGATGGGTTGTGATTTAATGTTATTTGATATATATTTATTGACATATTTTATTGAAAAAAAAATTCTGAGTGTGCAGGACACTTGATAGATTGTGGATGCCACTGGCATCAATCGACCTCCTTGGACTCCAAATTGAGTCAAGGAGTGAATTGTGATTTGTTTGAGTATTTCATTTTATGCATATGTTCCATATGATTGATTTAGTATGATTATGTATATGGATCAGTGACAATGTTTTGTTAATGAATGCGGGTTGACAAATGCTTGCTAATCTAACTCACATAAGGAGTAAAGGGGCCATGAAAAAAAACATATTTTAAGGGAGATGTGTGGTATCGTCCCTGTCACATTCTACTAACACTCCCGCCGTGGTTCGAATTGTAAGTTAAAGATTACCTATTTCGAGAGGTCCATGATTTCGTGAGGGCAAATTGAGACAGTCACTCATGAAGATTCTAAGGAGCACACAATAAGGCAGATTCCTTATTCCTTAGAATCCCTTAGTCTCTCACAAGGTCGCCCGAATGGAGTGTTGACTCGAAGGGTTGGACAACTACCAAAACTAGTCAAAGGCGAGTGGCACCCTTGGAGAACAGAGTGCGTCTTGAAGGGCACGACGTTTAAATGAAACTTGAGTCAATGAATCTAGGTGGCCTAGAAAGCCTTCAAAGAATAATTATAAACCTTGAAAATCTTTGGGCCTTGCCAAACTTAATTAATTAATTAAAGATTAAATTTATTCATTGAGAATCCCAATAAAAGTCTACACCTATTCAAAAAGGGCAAGAAGAAATTAAGCCTAAGTCTAAGTTTTTGTAAGAAGACTAAAAATAAATTATAAATTAAATTAAAAAGGAATGAATTAAATCAAGTTAAGAATTAAGAAAAGGTGAAATATATTTAAAGAATTGATATAAGACACATGTGTGCAAGAAAACATTAAAAGGGAGTTTTAAAATAAGAAAGAAATAAATATGAGAGAATAGGGTCATAGAAAGGAATCTAGAGTCTAGTTACCACTAGTCTAACTAGACGAAGAATCATAATTTAATTCAACTCAGATTTAGTAAGGCATCAATCATTGAATGGGAATATGGAGAATAAAGAGAGAACTAGGAGTGATTTAATGAGTGCATTTGGGAAATGTGAGAGAAATTGAATTTTAATTAAAACAAAATATGAAATTTCTTGTGCAACTTGGGGAGAGGGTGACAAGTGTAAGGGGGAAATAATCCTAATTTATTGAATTGAAAAGTAAATCGACTATGTATATGGGGATGTTTAAAGAAACTCCTATAAATCAAATGGTCTAGATGGGAAAATGAGGACACTGGTTATGGGTAAAGTTACACCGTCGAATTATTTTTGACTCGTTTTACTTGTGAGAGTTGGGATACCAAGTTTGAGAGAGAGTGGTGACTCTACCTTGCAAGGAAAACTTGGAGCTAGAGTAATTTTTTGTTTTCTGCACATGGCCCCTTTGCAGTTCGGGGGGATAAGTTGGAAGAAGACTACCCCTAACCTTGGTTGGGAGGTACCGGTGAGATCTCAATTATTAGCAAGCGGGAGAAGCAAGGATGGAATTCCAATTGATGAGAACATCGTCAATCCATCTTCAATGATTACGGTATTTCTATTTGAGATTTGAGTGTTATTACATTTTAATTTTGTAATAGAGTTTTAGAAGTTCCACTATAAATGTGTTGTAATCTAAATTTGAATTGAAAAACTCTTGATGGTTTATGGAAAACTAGAAATGAATTATGATGATTGTTACCATTTCAATTTCCTAATTGAAAATTGGCTATCAGGATATCTATGTATGTACAGAACATGAATTTTATTAATGGCTGCCATTATATTGCAAATTAGAATTTAATTTAATTTATCAGTTTTCATTGTTGGGATGGATGCAATGAAATGGGTAATGTTTGTATGATGAGACAAATGCCTTGTTGCATGTTTGAATTTGGGTGAATTCCTTTACAAGAGGAGGAACTTCCTGTCTTTAGTTGTGTTGGGAAAATGAGTTATGTTATGGAATCAAACCCTTGTGTGTTAAATAAGATGAATTTTGATTTCCCTTTGGCGCTATGATCTGATTGAGTTATTGTGCACATTTCTGGAATTTTTATTGTCAAATTGTTAATTTGTTGCGGAGATGCTTGGGTTGTTTCATGATGTACTATCCATCGCAATCTGGTCACAATTTGAGATTGAGAGACGTTGTGGTGACTTCCATGCGTATTGATCATTTGGGTGAATGATTAAATTCGCTGCCTTTAGGCACACTCAGAACGCGGTTTCCTTACCGATCATTTTGAGTTGACATATCAAAACGTGAACATTCCCTACCTTAATCGACCAACTACCCACATGAATTATTAGTCCAAGGATTGTGCACTGGGTTAATACATGTGGCATACCATCTTATGTTTCTTAGGGTTTGAATCATCGAGCTCTGGATGTGGTCGCTACCCTCCATTTCAATTTATGGTGGATGTCGAGCATAATTGATGTTAGATGTGACATCTTCTTTTCACTTCAAGAAATGGGGATGATCACGTCGGACCTCGTTCACCCTCTGTGTTACAACGCGTTAGACCTTAGCAATCCGTGGTAACCAGAAGGAGGGTTTGTGGTTTTTCTTTCCATCTTAAATCCATGAATTTTGGGAGTGAACTAAACTCCAGATTGAAGGATTCTCGCTTGGTATGCCTCATCAAACTTTACCAGTCCCGAACTTGATTGAGCGCTGCCTCCGAAATATTCGTATTCTTTGCGATGGGGTTTCCGTCTTGCATGCATTAGAGGATGTAATCTCTATGATTTCCTCCACCATGAGATTTCCTGGAAGTAAGGCGCACCTGCATTAGATCCTTTTATTTTAAAAAAACTTGAAAATTATGAGTGTTGTAGTGGTGGTGTGATTTCCCAGTTTCTTGTAATTCCCTTTAAAATATTAATTCATTATTGATTCCTGGGAGTTAAGAGAATGGAGCGGGGTATAAACCAATTCCTGGATGATTGTGTTAGTTGATCTCCCTGTCGTCTGGTGGTTAAGTATTGTTGGTGATTGTCATTGCTTGGGTTGACTGGGAATATAATATTCCAGTTCTTGCTTGGGTTCTCTCTTGGATAGAGCCTCTTAACTTTTCATTGTTCGCTGGCAGCCCTAGTGTCTTCAACATGCCCCTTTTTGTAAGGATTGATTTTGTTCATGTACCTATGGATATGTTAGTCGGTATTTAGATACCTCTACGTAACACTCGACATTTAAGTCTTCTTTAATTACTTGAAATAAAGGAGAGTAGCTTGACTTATCAATTTTCTTTTATATTTGATTTCCCTTAGTTCCAATCAATAAATTGTAAGGTAGCTCTGTAGTATTTACATGTTACATCTTATGATGTAATCTCTTGAAGTATTTTGGATTTGAAGTTAGTATTTGAGTAATTGGATATGGTTAAATAAATTGGGTCTTCCTTAATTCCTTTAATGAAATTGTAAGTTGACCTTGATTCCTTTATTTTATTATATGGGTCCTTCTTATTTCCTTAAAAATAACTATAAGTCAACTTGAGTTCTTATGTGCTTGTTTTTGAAAAAGAAAAACAAAAAGGGAAGACTTGATCTTTTTACATGTTGAGTTATCGTAATTAATTCTTAAATTTTGGGTTGATCTTCTTATAGTTCTTCTAATGAACTGTAAGGTAGTTGGGGTCTTTTTTTTATTTTTCATTATGATTAACTTCTTTATACCCTTATAATGGATGTGTAAGGTTGTATCGATATCTTTTTGTACTACTTAGAGAAGTTTGGGAACTTCTTGTGATACCTTCTAATAGGAAAAGTAATTTTAGCATTGAAGTATTATATAATTTTTAAAGTGTGTTGATCTTCTTAATTCTTTAATGAATGTATAAAACAGCCTTGACTTTCATTATTTGTTCATTTAGTTTGATTTTCTTATGATACCTAGTAAATAGACATGGAATTTAGTTTTGAATTCTTACTATACTATTTAATTAAGACATGTCATTTAAAATATGTATATGTAATTGCGCCACATGAAGACTTGTATTGTTTATAATAGTTGAATTAATTGTTAAATGTTATTTTTTTTTTAATGAACTTGACCTTGGCAAGTCGCTAACGATGGCCTTAATAGATCTCTACCTATTACTAGAACCTTACTTATGTTCTCCTAGTCTTTATTAATCTATATGTCTTATTATCCTACTCAAATTACACCTAATTATTACTAAATCATGATTAAGTAAAATGGATTATTTATTGCACTATGAAGAAATGATGTTTCATTTATGGGTCATGAACTAGTCTAGAGTTGATTTGAATGGGCTATGGGATTTAGATACCGCTTTGTTCTTGAGAATAGTCTCAAGTAATGAGACCTTAAATGGTCAAAATCAATTGGATGAATCCTGGAATTGAGAGTTGCTTATGTGTCTTGGAGGTCCTAACCATGTAGGATAGGTTGGGAGGGTATTTTCCCTTAGTATTCACTGACATAGTTGATCAATTATTTGTATATTGCTTCAGTTGATCGTGATGTGTTGGTATTTTTTGTGTTGAATATTAGAAAAATAAAACATGGGTTTTTCTCAGAATGAATAAAATTAGTTGATAATAGAGGATTTTCCCAAATTGATTTGTAGTTTGGGAGATATCCTTGCTCCATTGGAAGGAATTTTTAAATTTGCGGCCATACACCAACTGGAGAAAAAATTATGAACAAATCTTAATATTGAGATTTTATAATTTATTCTATCATTATTTGACTTTATTTTGTAGGTCAAATCTACAAAATAATTTGGGATTAGTGAAATGAATATCCATCATCTTCAAACTCCTGATGAAATCCCATAACATATTACAACAAGTCCGAGCTTGAAATTTGTTTTAAAACACAATTTCGAAATTTTGATTGAGAATCTAAAAATCTCTATAAAATTTATGAACATGATGATATTCCTCCACCTATTATACAAGTTTTTAAAATACAAAATTTTGTTTTCCATGAATCTTTGAATGGTAAGAATAATTATATGATAGCATTATGCATTTTTGGTAAGCAAAAAGTGGAATTCAAGAAAAAATATTCTAAGATCAAAAGTTTGTTGGCAATTTTTTTTTTTTCTTGAATCAATATTTTTATTTCAGATTTATGAAAATCAACCTCATGGAATGCTAAGTGTTTAATTTAGATGTTGGTTTGAATAGATTTGCATTAAATTGTTTTTTAATTTATTCAATTCCGTTTTTTTTAGAACTACAAAATTTGAAATTTTGTAGTTGTCCCTGTTTTTTTTTCTTCTAGTAATTAGTTTTCATTATCAAATAGTTACAAAATTATTTTTGAAAAAAAAAACTATTTTTTAAGGAGTTGGTTGAGTTTTTATTTTTAGTTTTAAGAATTAAAACATTTTTATGATAACTAGTTTTTAGTTTTTAGTTTTAGATAAGAGGGGCCTCTTTTCTATAACTAGTTTTTAGTTTTTAGTTTTAGATAAGAGGGGTCTCTTTTCTTCCAAGAGAAGAAGGAGAAATCCAGAATGCAGGAGATATGTTACGGGCTCTAGATATCTTAAACTAGGGGAAGTAATTTTGCAGAGAAAGAAGCACTTGATTACATTATTGTATTAGAGGGATTCTTTTTCTATGGGATTCTTGAGGACTGTGTAAGACCATATCTATTTGAAGCAAATAAAAAAATTTCATTCACTTGCACTACTCTATGATTTTCAAATTTCTTGTTATTTCTTATTGTTAATCCAGTTTTCATTTGAATCTTTAATTTCTTAAAGCTATCTTTTCAAATCATAATTTGATTACAGATTCATTAAAATTTGAAAATTTGATTGTAGTTAATGATAATTATTTATCATTTAATTATAATCTTGTTTTGTTTTAATTATTGTTGTATTGGAAGAATTGTTTCTTCATTATGATAGTTGATTTTACATTGAATCTGTTTTATTGAGTTTAAGTATATTTTTTGGTTGACTTAAATAACTATTTATTTAAGCCATTACATTACAAGTTCGTGTGAATAAGTTGCAAATCATATGGATTGTTTGTATGATTTGTAAGTAAATCTTAATCTTGAATTCAATATAATCCATCTCCCATTTTTTTTAACCACTTGGCTTTTAGTTTGGATGAGATCTATATCTTGTCCTAATCAAGATAAAATAGATTATTTCTTTTTTCTTTCTTGCATCTTAGGATTAATTTGCATTTGCATTTAGTCCATAAAGTCTCCTTTCGTAGAAGTGAAATCTGGTGTGGTGTATCTCAACCCTTGTTTCATCCTTAGGATTTCTTTCTTGTAAGCATGCCACAAGAGAGTGATCCCTTTCTTTTTGTTGTTGTTGATAAAAACAAGTAACATTATACATTAGTAGATAGAAAGTTGTAGATATATATATATATATATATATATAGATAGATAGATAGATAGATAGATAGATAGATAGATAGATAGATATAACTTATCTTAGAACTTAGGTTAGGACATGGGTAACTGGAGTCCCATAGAACAAATCAAAATTGCCATTTCAATGGAAAAGGGTTTAATTGGGACCCTAACTGGGAGATATACCCAATGTTGAATATGGTCATATTTTTCCATCAATAGATACTAACCTCCTCCATGAAGCTCTGTTTTTCACTAGCCTCAATAGGCCCATACCCATTTTACCCGCAAGTCGAGCATTTGTGAGGTTCACATGGACGACTGTTATGTTCATATGCCCTCTCCTCACTAAACACTATTGTACACGGTGAAGCTCTGACCCATCTATCAATGTCACTGGAAGACACCTCCTAACAACATAGTGCAATAAATCTTTCATGTTTCAATAGGCTTTGAGTCAATAATGATATAGCTACTTGTACCTCATGTAATATCTCTGCAATAGGAGGATGTTGGGTAGGGGGGTTAGGCCTTCACCTAAGGGGACGAGGACCTAATGTAATATTTTAGATATAAAATAGTATGTAGAACATAAATAATTAGCTAGAAATGGCAGATAAACAATGATATAACCATAACAACACCATAATAATACCAAAATAATACCAGAATAACACCAGAAAGAGCACATTGATTACTGAGAGCAATGTTCACTTTCCTCTTCGAGGGGGAAACCTCCAGCAGAGAAGAGCTCTATTACAATAATATCCAAGACAAAAATTCTCATACCCTCGACTCTTATTTATACTAAATATGTCTATCAAAAAAATGTTCTAGAGGAAGATCCTTCTTGAAGCAAAAGCTTCTATTAGGTCTTCTTACATTTGACTTATTCTTCCTTATTGCTAGGCCTTATTAATATTGACCTTTATTACATGGAAATATATTATTCTACCTATGTGAGGGGTTATATCCTTAACATGTGGTCCCCCTTAAAAAAATCCTTGTCCTCAAGGCTTGAGATGAGGAAATTGTTGCAGAATGGTAGCTGTTTCCCAAGTGGCATCTGCTGGAGTTATATATTTCCACATGACCAACACATCCTTGATGGTTCATTGACATAGATGAAGCTCACGCTGGTCCAAAATTGCTTGTGGTTGTAGCCAAATGGAGCCTTATTCCTCCAACTCGGCAAGGTTCGTTTGAGTTTGGCACTTAGTTCCAATCACCTTCTTTAAGAAGGAAACATGAAAAATAGGATGGAGCTTATAATGACTAGGAAAGGCTAACTGCTAGGCCACCTGTCCCACGCGATTTAGAACGGTATAAGGACCATAAAATTTGGGCGCCAATTTCTGACAATGGTCATCCTTGAAGGAATTTTTCTTGTAAGGTTGCAGTCGAAGAAAAACCTTATCTCCTTCTGCAAATTGATGTTCAGAGTGACCTTGATCTGCTTGTTGCTTCATGTTATTATGGGCCATGACGAAATTCTCTTCGAGGGTACGGAGAATAGCCTCTCGAACTGTATGAATTTGGTCAACCCCTTGGACCTTCGATACACTTGAAAAGTATGAGATAAATGAAGGCGGCGTTTGTCCATATACCACTTCAAAAGGATTCATGTTGGTAGTTGTATGGTAAGAAGTGTTGTACCACCATTCAACTAGTGGTAACCATTGAGCCCACTGATTTTGCCTTTCCGATGAAAAACACCTCAAATATGTTTCCAAACACTTGTTGACAACTTTAGTTTGACCATCATTCTGAGGACGATAATTTCTGCTAAGATGCAATTGGGTGCCTTGTACCTCAAACAATTCTTGCCAAAAAATGCTGCTGAAATTTGACTCCCGATCAGAAACAATAGAATGAGTCATGCCATGAATCTTGAAGACTTGATCCATGAAAAGTTGAGCCACAGTGGAGGTTGTAAATGGGTGTTGAAGAGCACATAAATGAGGTGCTTGGAAAGATGATCAACTACCACCATGATGACTGGTTTATTTCTCGATTTAGGTAAGGCTACAATCAAATCCATAGAGATATCCCTCCAAATAACAGGGGGAATCAGAAGTGGTTGCAGTGTGCCAGGAGATTTGACTACTTCTCCCTTGTTTCATTGACAAACATCACATTCAACCACAAAATTGCAAACATCATGTTTCATACCATCCCAAAAAGAGAACATTTGACCCAGTCATAGGTTTTGGTAAACCCGAAGTGCCCCGTGGTGGGTGTAGCATGAAGCTTAGAAAGTACCGTGGATTTAATTTTTGACTGTTGACTTAAATAAAAACGGACTTTGTATCGAATCTCATCATTGAGACAAGAGTACCCTGATGCAACTTGAGAATTGGCCTACAATTGTTGTATCAAATGCGACCTTTTGGGACCATGTAGCCATTCTTGGCGAACATCTTGGAACCAATCTGGTACAATGAAGGAGAGAGAAAAAAGGGACCCTTCATCTTCATATTTTCTGGAAAGTGCATCAACAACCACATTGTATTTTCTTTTCTTGTAAATTATATCATAACCATATCCAAAGAGCTTAGTCACCCATTTTTGTTTCTCTAGGAAGGAAAGGCATTGTTCCAGAAAATACTTGAGGATTTGATGATCTGTCTTAATTTGGAAGCGTTTCCCCAATAGATAAGGGCGCCAAAGATCCATGACATGCATAATAGTCAACATTTCATTTTCATAGATTGCTTTTCCCAAACTTCTCTCTGACAATTGTTTGTTGTTAAAAGCCAAAGGTCGAACCTCTTGGATAAGGACTGCGCCAATTCCTTTCCTGAAAGAATCACATTCCAAGACAAAGGTATTTGTGAAATCAGGAAGGGCCAGGACTGGAGTGGTGCACATGGACATATTTAAGGTTTGAAAAGAATGAGCAGCTGCTAGAGTCCAAGTGAAATAATTATTTTTAAGGAGAACAGTGAGAGGTGTCGCAATCTTTCCATAATTCTTAAAAAACTTGCGATAATAACCTATTAAACCCAGAAATCCACACAAGATTTTGAGAGTCTTTAGGTGAGGCCAATATTCCATAGCTTCAATATTTTTAGGATCCACTTGGAAACCGACCTTTCCAAAAATATGACCCAAGTACTCAACTTCCAAGGAAACAAAAGCACATTTAGATTGTTTGAGGAAAAGTTGGTGCTGAGAGAGTAGATGGAGAACTTGATCCACATGAGCAACATGGGTTGTCCAGGTTTTACTATAGATGCATCAAATAAAACTAAGATAAAATGACGAAGAAGAGGACGAAAGACATGATTCATGAGGCTTTGGAAAGTTGAGGGAGAATTACACAAGACAAAGGGCATGAAAAAAAAACTCATAGTGTCCCTCATGAGTTCTAAATGTAGTCTTAGGAATTTATGCGTCATTCATATGGATCTGGTGGTAGCCAGAATGAAGATCAAGTTTAGTAAATAACTGGGCACCACTAAATTCATCCAAGAGATCATCAATGATAAGAATGGGAAATGTGTCTTTAATGGTGAGTTTGTTGAGGGAATGGAAATCAGGAAACATGCACCAAGAACCTTCTTTCTTAAGTGTTATCACCCCATAATTTATGGGAATCATCTTATGACTGGGATATTATCTATATCTGGTGATCTGGTTCACAAATGATGTTTCATCCTTCAAATAATTTGTGAAAATAAAAGAGGGCAAAAAGATTTGAAATAAAGGCCCCATGCAATAATAGCAACTTGGTCATACCTTTCAAGCATGACCAAGTTCTTTTGAATTTTCAATGTTGACAGACTAGTGAATGCATCTGATCATACTGTCTAATCTTGATCAGGTAGCCCCTAGGTTAGGACTAGTGAATAAATCTGATCAGACCATCTAACCCTGACCGGATAGCCCCTAGGTTAGAATTAGTGAATACACCGGATCAGACCATCTAATCTTGATCAGGTAGCCCCTAGAAAGAATAAAATCTTGACCCAACTGTTTAATCTGGGTCAATTGCCTTGTGACATTAGGATAGGACATAAGTAATTACCTTGCCCCCCTTTCCAAAGCAAAGCCAGATTGACGAACATGTTACCCCTTGACTCCTGTGCCTAAATATAAATAGATTGATGTTCCCCATGGTGATGTGTGTGAGGAAATTCGAAAGAAAAACCCCTGAAATTGCCCTTATCCTAAGTTTTTCCTGCATGTGATTTTTCCCACCCCCTACATATGGCTCATTCACTTTTCAAGGGCCCAGATCGCAGCGCCCACATCAACGGTCTTTATAGCATTCCGGACCCCGATAGCGTTCTACCTTTAACAGAGGTAGGGGGTTCCGAAATCAATAATTACCTTTGAGCAGATCTGAACGGTTCAGG
>SNQJ01S0093237.1:0-19539 GCA_010110895.2 Picea sitchensis
CATAATGTTGAAATCCACAAGAATCCCTGGTGAAAACTACAAAAACCAACTCAATCCACCTTTGTATTAGTCCATTAGGTGAAAAAATGGCTCAAAACTATAGAAAGTGGGTAAACATTGTTTATAAATAGTAACAAAACCAAAAATTACTATACCATTTTGATGTTTAACCCAAATGGTGAAAATTGAACCAAAATACCTCCGAGATTCAAACAGTGATTGCAGGAGCGTCAGGAAACGAAATAAAAAACCGTCTGGACCAGTTAATTCTTCTTCCCTTCCTCTTCATTTCTAGTGGATTATATTTTTAAATTAGGTTTCAAATTTTGAGAAATTTAGGGCGCAAAATGTGTAATTCGGTGTACGCGGGATGTCTCTTATCGGGTTGTGTATACGATGGATTATATGTGCATGTGCAAACTAAAAGATGCATATTCCCATCCCTATACGCGCCTGTAAGCGAATAAACTCACGTACAAACATGGAATCAAAGATTTATAAGGTTGTTAACTCAAATTTTGACTTGTCTTTGGCATGATGGTTCTTGAATGGAGAGAGGGAGAGCACGAGGAGGTCGATGCTGCTGTGGATCGAGATTCGGGGGCCCAAATGGCGTTAAAGAGATGTGGCTTATAAAAAATTTGGGCACTCAAAGGAATGAGGGCCCAGGTGAGGCTGGTCAAGATGCTTGTGGGTTACTGGGACCCTGAGAGTGAAAGCTTCAACCTCGATTGACAACCATTGAGGGTTGAAGTAGAGGATATCTACTTTTTGACTGGATTATCACGTTAGGGAGAGGTTATAAACCTCAAATCACGGGGAGAAGGGAGTGGAATGAAAATAGAGGAGTACATCGACGCCCACTGTGTAGCAGGGACTCTGAAGGTAGGAATTCAACTCCCTATCCGAGTGATAAACAATCTCAGATTGAAGATTGGTGTCCTCATATTGACTAGGATCACAGGTTTGACCTCGTTGCATCAAGAATTGATACCACTCATGTTCTATGTAGTACAGTGTATGAGACCCACAATATATGACTGGTGTACCTCACTACTGGAAAATATGAAAAACCAATTGACAGAGTGCAAACAGGGGAGTAAGAGGAATTTTGGGTTTGCCTCTATCCTATGCAGTTTCTTCTTCGAGCAGGTTCCAGGCTTGGGACCTAGAGTCGAGATTATTCCGAGAGGACCTCATGATCCATCCATGGCATGATGGACCGAGATAATGAGGTGATAGGGGGGAGGTAGGGTGCCCACACACTACAACGAGGATTTCTTCTACTGGTGGCAGCGACAGGTCATTTCCCTAGATGGTTATCCCTATGCGAGGATAGACTTCCGAGGAGATCTGGACATGCCAATTCCACCAGGGTCCGCCTACAGTGACATAGGTATGTCGAATGTTTTTAAATATTTCATTTTTTTTGTCTTTTTGTATAATAGAACCAAAATATTTTTGGATGGTTCTTAAGTCCTAACTAGACACTTGTGTAACGCAAACGTGGGTCCACGGTGGCCGGAAGGGTTTCCTCAAAATCGATGGAGGAACCGAGGAGACAAGGTGGCAGGAGGAGAAGTTGAGAGAGTCCTACAAAATGTGCAGGGAAACCTGTCTCATTTGACTCATAGGATTCCCATGGTTCAGGTAGAGGATCTGCCAGAAGCCATGTAGTGGCAAGTGGTTGGTGTGCCTAGAGCTTGGGTTTGACTCTTTTGGCGTCTCACAAATGCCATATTTTTTTACCATGACACACATCTGGTGCCACATACGTAGATGTCGTGGATATTGTAGTACTGACTGTATATGTGTATTGAGGGTATTAGCCCCAATTTTGTACTATAAAAACCATATTTTTTGAAACATAAAAAGGGATCTTCGGCTTTACTTATATTTTACAATGTGTACATTGATGAGATGGTTTTCTTTGCTTTAGTTATGTGACAGATGCTAATATAAAATGAAATTAGCATAAGCATCAAATACATGATTATAAATCCTAGGAATGTGATAATATGTAATAAAATCAAACTATCATTATAAAAGACGTACCCGTAGGAATCGTCGGAGTAAAGTAGGATCACACATGCGGTATCTTCTGTTCAACTGACATAATACTAACTGGGAATCCAGGAGAACCTCTAAACAGTGAAAGCCACCAGTAGACCCTCGGGTGATTAAACCACCCAAGTGGTGAAAGCCAAGTTTCGTGTATGACAACTGGCTCCGTCTACAAATCCTAGGTAGATCGAAGACTTTGTTGACATCTTCCAACCAAGGGAAAACTCTATAAGCAAGTTGAATATGAAAATAAAGGGAAACGATATATACACTAAAATACATTAGTATACAAAGAGTTCCGCCCAAGCCTAGGGCTCAAGTGTAATATCTTTTCAATTAGAGCCCATTCCTGGGCTCGAACAACATATTCCCTTCTTTTTCTAAGACACATCGCACGATATAAGGACCGTGCCACATGGGTTTCAACTTTCCTTCCCCCGGTGGTTATTTGTCTTGATCATACAAGAGGACCAAGTCACCCTTAGCGTACAACCGCGGACAAAAAAACTTATTGTACTGGACCTTGACATGTATTTTGTTCGCCTCGATATCTGTAGAGGCATCTCAACGCTGCTCGTCAAGACTCTCTAGGTGTACAAGGCGTCGCTCGAGATCGGAAGTGCCAAGTAGGAGCGCGACTGCCAACTTAAGAGAAGGGATTTCACATTCAATAGGTAATATCGACTCCACACCATGTACTAACTGGAAAGGGGAAAAACCAGTGGCAGTCTTGACTGAGGTTCGGTATGCCCAAAGTGTGGGATATAGCATAATGTGTCATTGGACTTATTATGGATGATAGTTTTTTGCAAAATGGTCTTGAGAGCCTTGTTGATGGCCTTTACTTGTCCATTCACCTGGGGGTAATAAGGAGAAGAATGACCATGTCTAAACCCCAGATTAGCTGCTATCTCTTCCATCACTTCGTTCTGAAAGTGACTGCCATGATCAATGAAAATCTCACTTGGGATACCAAACCGGGCGATAATTTGATTGAATACGAAGAATGTGGTAGTATTTCAATCAGATTTAACTGTAGGCATGGCCTCAACCCACTTATTAAAGTATTCGATGACCACAATAATGTGTTGATGCCCCCCAGTCGAAGTTGGGTTGCAATCCATGAAGTCCACCCCCCACTTGGTGAAGGGACCGATAGTAATGACTGGATGAAGAGGGGTTGGATGTGAGTGCATTTTTTGAGTGAACACCTGGCAGGGGTGACACTTCTTAACCACTTCAATACAATCTTTAAATATAGTAGGCCAGAAATAACCGGCTCGCAAATTTTTTTGGGTTGTCACAAGCCTGGATAGATGACCACCACAAGCCCCACTGTGGAAATCATTCAGGATAGACTTGGCTTCTACATGAGTTAAACAATGATGCAAGATATCATCTATTCCTCGGTGATAAAAAGTGTCACCGACGATAGTATAATTCTTATCTTGGTACCTTACATGCCATCTGTCATCTCGTGAGAGATGCTGAGGGAACTTCAAAGTTTGAAGATAGAGAACAATGTCTCCATACTAGCGGTCGGACGACGAGACAAGAAAAATGTGTTTGTCTGCAAATGAATCAACATGGATAACATTCTCATATAATCGTGGAAAGTCAGATATTAACTATGCGAATAACATTGATTTGTTGGATTTCGCGGAAGCGAAATCGAGATCAAACTCTTTTAAAATAAAAATCCATTTATTCTATTTTCCCCCTATGATACGTCTGGTAAGGACATATTGAAATGGATTGACATTAGAAACCACAGTAGTCTTGTAGAGAGATATGTAATGACATAAACGTTGGACTACGTGAATAACATCCAAAGATAGCTTTTCAATGTGAGAATAATTAAGTTTAGGATCGAAAAAAAGATGAAGGTGCATAGCGTGATCCGCTCTCTTGTGAGAGTGATCAACAAGATCATCAATGTAAGATTTGACTATATGCTTAATATCATGAAAAGTTAAGGTCATGGCACGTTGAAAGGTTGCTCTGATGTTTTTAAAGCCGAAAGGCATTTTTCGATATGCGAAAGTACCTCAAGGACAAATAAATGTCGTCTTGTGTTGATCCTCAGGTTTAATTTGAATTTGGTTATATCCTAAAAATCCATCCATAAAAGAAAATACCTCGCTTCCGCACACTCATCGATAATATGATCGATGAAAGGTGTCGAGAAGTTGTCTTTAGGACATGCCTTGTTCAGGTCACAAAAGTCCATATGTACACAGATAGTTCCTTACTTCTTATTCACCAGAACGGGGTTAGATACCCATTCACTCAAGCGAACTGGGTAGATGAAGCCAACATTAAGTAGCTTCTCCACCTCTGCCTTAATAAAATGGGCCTTCCGATGATTGACAACTCTAAGACGTTGTCGAACAAGTTTAGCATCCAGATAAGTTCTAATCTCATGTTCGACAATACGAGGGTATATTCCTGGCATCTCTTCATATGACCAAGCAAATGTATCTCGAAATTCCTTGAAGAGTTCGATGTAGATCAGGATTTATTCTGACGAACAATCTGCACCAATATTTATGTTTTCAACCTTGCCAGGGGTACGAGAGATATCGATCATGATGGTAGGAGAAATACTCGCCATATTTCCTTCGGCATAAATGTCGTGCATATCAAGTGGAACTACGGCGTGATCGACTATCTCACTCAAAGTAGATTGAAAATCATCTTTTTCGATTCTTTCAAGATCTGGGAGAAAATAAGACCGAAGATGAATATCATCCCAAGGTTTGTCGGAACCATTCATGGCTTTAATGATAGCTTCTTCCGAAGGCAAAGTCTCATCAAGGAAATCATGTGAGCAAGAAAACGAAGTGGCCCACATGGGCCTAAGAGTAGGATTCTCCTCGTCCGTCGGTGAGGTAACATGATTGGGATCGACGGAAGAGTCAATAACAACTTGATACGCAATATCCACTACCGATAGTGGCATGGCCATTCTAGAATGCAACTGACCTTCATAGGATGAAGTCGGGGAAGGTAGGGTCCACAGATAACTAAATTAGGAAGTGTAGAAAGGAATGGACCTCCCTGTCGAGATGGGCCTACTAGACATGGCATAAACGTGATGACTCGGTGTCATGAAGTAAAAAGTACCCATAAGGTAAGAATACATTCCGACACCGATATTCTCAGTTGTCGATGGAGAATTGTCGATTACAACGATCAACGGTTCAATAGATGCATTAGGACTAGAGTATGCAAAGGATAACTTGTTGATCGTCGTGATCTTCCCTTCATGAGAAAAACAAAGAGTACAAAAGACAGACGATATGATGTCGACCATAGCATAGGTCCAATTGTGTCCTAGTAATAGGTTATAATCAAGAGGTGCATCAACTACCTCTACCATATTCCCACCTAACTGGACCAGAAAGGCAGGAAGAATACTGTGAGGGTGGAAGGAATGACCATCAAAAGAAGTCAACATGTTCAATGACTTAGAAAGAGTCGGAGAACCGAGAGCTTTCCAATAGATCAGGGACATCACACACATAGGAATGGAATGCAACAACCGCACATTTGATTTTGAGTACTCCACAAAAATTTGGAATGCCACATGGTAAGGCAAGCGAGGCTTCACATATGTGACATCAAACTTGCTAACTTTTCAGCCACTGGGTTCTAGAGCTCCTAAAGCAGATAGTAAGGCATTCCTTTGTGAAGGGCACATCTGGAGTACCTCCAAATCCGACATCGCACAAGGGGTTTGACCCAGGTCCTCAACAATAGAGTAGTTCTGGGTGACACTAGCATTTGGATTGTGGGTAGAGCACTTGAGTACTCCTTTCATAATACGAGGCGGTGGCTCTGATTTTTCAATTTGTAAATTCATCTTCGGGGGAGGAGGAGGAGATTCTAGACCAGGAATAGCTTGTGAAGAGCTATAATCTCAAGATCGAGTGGCTACATGAACTTTTGCATCGACCATATTGATACACAAACAGTCGTCGTCTTGCAACGACGGGTTTTGATTCCCACCAACTGCATTTTCGGCATTTGAGGAGCTCGAGGCCATGTGCTAGTTATGTGGAAATGGATTCGTCAACACGGTGGGTGGTAGAGATAATAGCCTCACAACTTCTTCAAGTTAGGGGCATAAATGGGTAAGGTGATCGTTTGTGCAAAGCTTACAAGGAAACTTCACCTTACGTCTTTCTTGTTTTCCCTCTCCATCATTATTATTTGTCTTCTCATTATTACCATTGTCCTTGGGTTTATTACCATTTTTCCCACAGTTATGATTGTTACATCCTTTCTTCTTATTCCCTCCTGGTTTTTGGTTACCATTTGGGTTTGTCGATGATTGCACGGAGTGTACATACGCTGATTGAGTGGGGTTGGAAGACACAGATGAAGTTGGCCCTCCTGTAGACTGGTTTAGAGACAACTCTTTCAAATGGCTTGTCACCAAGTCTGCAAAGTTTAAATTGGTGGTACCTACAATGCCGTCAGCATGAGGTCCGAGCTTTTGTCTAGGGTCGTAAGTTGACCGCGGTGCGTTCGAAAGAATGTGGTATAACATCCTAGACTAAGTGTATATCAGATCTAACAGTTGGGCTTTAAAGATCACTTCTTCCTTAGTGGTGACCCCAGCAATAGTAAGATCCTTCAAGATAGGAGGGTGCAAATATTTAAGGAACCATTCTAAAAGAAA
Organism: Picea sitchensis; assembly: GCA_010110895.2. Lineage (NCBI taxonomy): Eukaryota > Viridiplantae > Streptophyta > Pinopsida > Pinales > Pinaceae > Picea > Picea sitchensis. Next base: position 6,752 of record SNQJ01S0093237.1, read on the forward strand.
GTTTGGTGGTATCGGGGTCTTAATCAACCTTTTTCATCTACGCCACTCCTGGATATGATCTGAGATATGAGTGGTTGTGTCCTGGCATAAAGTTGACAGAAGTTCTAGGCCAACATCGTAATGAATCAAAAATTGGAAATGGTTAAGGAATACCAACACCAACTGAGTAAAGGTCCCATATACCCCCCTAGGTAGATCAATATACCATTTCACAGCAACCCCAATGATGATGTGTTGAAACAAAATTAACCGAATAGAATCGTCATTAAGGGAATTTGAGGAGCACCATAGGTGAAAGGTAGTAACGTGATCACCAGGATCCTCACCATTCTTACCCTCGAAATTTGTAATTTCCGAAGGAAGCTTGGTGGGGACGGGGGGGCATGTAGGATCATGAATCACAGGGTCGTTCATCAAATTACACAATTCTGAAAAATTAAGCATGGTGAGGAAAGGGAGAAGGGGTTGCGACATCTAGCCCTAAGCTCCCGGGAAAGACTGTGCTTGAGGAATTGCAACCCATCCATGGTTCTGGTAAGCACCATGGCCCTGTCTGGGATTGTAAGCCCCTCCTCTAGGCTGATTCATAAAAGGTTGGTTGGGCATCATTCCAGTAGGAATGTTCTGTTGGAGGTTATAAAAATTGCCCCCAGTCAGAGTGGATTCGGGTTGGGGGTTGCCTAAAGCGTGAAACTAACCTCCTCTGGGTGGGAATCTAGAGGATAGAGGTGGATTTGTCATGCCAAATGTATTGGTTGGAATCGAGACCAAGGAGGTAGGGGTATAAGACGAAACTTGAGCAGAATCTTGTCCCCTAGGTTGGTCGTTCCACCCAGAAGCAGGAGGATTAGACCCGGGGTTAAAAGTAGGAATGCATCCCATATTAGGAGTCATTTGAGGGATTTGAGACCCACCAAACGAAAATGGAGTATAAGGAGGTGTAGTTCCCCCAAGACCAATGCTAGAATTAGTGTCGGCAGTTGGGATGGGGCTTGAAAACTGCGAAGTAAATTTTGGTATACCATAGGAAAAATGACTAGAGGCCATAGGGATGGACTGAACCTTATAGCCTAGTGAGTGACCAAGAGACCCAAAAGGGTTCGAGGCAAGAGATTGAGCATTCACTATAGGCTGAGCCATAGTAATGATAGGTGCCTTTGTCACTACAACCATTGTGTTTTGCGGGATTTGAAGGGGTGCCATTAACTATAGTGGGTGTGGGAGTCGAAGGGTTCCTAATATTCTGAAGACTAGGTTCAGTACTCATCCTTGTAGAATCAAAAGTCTGAACAATGGATGTGTGTGTACCACGCCTAATAACTCTATGCCTTTTAGAAGGCAAAGACTCAAAATCCGGTGGTAACTGTAACAAACGACGAGACCAACGGAGACATTGGTCTGACTCCATGATGAATTAAGACTCTAAAGACGAAAAATCAATCCTAAGGCCAACTAGTAATCAAAGAGAACACCAAAAAGTAAATGACCAATATGCATACAAATGGGGTAAAGTGGTTGAGAGTGGCCTCCCTCCCTAAATAAGGCATGTCTCACCCAAGAGGGGCTTGAGACTCCCTGCTAAATATTAGACGTAACAAAATCAGTTATAAGGGCCCTCGTGGGCTTAACAACCAGTCGGTCAGATCCCCCCGGAGAGGTAATCCTCCATAAAGGTTGTGTGATGTCTGACCCTTATCTGACCCAGGGTACCTGCAGAATAACCCCTGCAAGTAACATATGTGGCACCTAAGTCAAGCAACTAATAAACCACTATGTAACTGATGCACAAGCGAGCAGTCGTAAGTCAGGTCCACCATATGGGCAGGGTATCAAATCCCAAAACCTTGAAAGTACCACCTCTCACGGAGGTAAAGGCACTAGCAAGATCCCCAGATACGAATAGATCCCCAGAAATATCTCTTACACTAAGAAGGTATCGGGGGGATATGCCTTCAATCAACCTCACGCGACCTTGTGATTAACTTTGGTGTGAGCGGAGCCTCTTGATATTACCAATTATACAATGGATTTCTACACTCCCTTTCTTAGACACATATGTTGATTTAATTACCTTGGAGAAGTTTACTCACAAAATCCTATTCCAAGGCACTAAATCCTAAGCTAGTTTGCGTACCCTAGAAAATAAAATTGTGACTAATTAATTTTAAATTATAGCGTTAATTTTAGTGGCCATGATTACTCAAAAAGGTATGGTAGTGAAACTCATGGTGTTATGACTCTGCAAGAAAAGTAAATATGAAAGTAATGCAAAGTCCTAACTTCAATTTTCAATGAATGATATGCTTCTAATAACAAATGCAATTTTCAATTTCAACTCTGCAATTCTGAAGTAAAAATGCAATCTTTCAGTATATGCACTAAGCTAATGACAAGGACTCAAAAGACCAAAATGCCAAGCAATGCAAAATGCCTATTTTTTTGTATTTTCAATATAATAAAAATGAAAATGCATGGACTAAAAGCAACTTGATATATAAACTCTACTGTGTATAGAAATAAATAACTCAACTAGGATACCAAGCAACAAAGCACCCAACCCAATGTACAAGGATAATCAAAATGAAAAGATGATGAGAAAGACTTCGCCCAAAAATTCAACCAAATATAGGTTTCCTGTCATCCCACGAGCACTTAACAGGCACTATAGAGACCCAAGAAGGCTCAACAAACATCAAATCCCACCCAACAACCACCAGACCAAGAAAATTTGCAAGGAAAGCTGATGTATGTGATTGTTTAGGCAAACAAAGCATATGGACACAACTTGTAGAGGGACAACCTGTGTATATACGCGGCTGTCAGGGAAAAAGCGCATATATGTTTCAAAAACAAGGCTAGGCAAGGGAGAAGGATGAAAAATTAGACCCAGAGTGAACAGAGGTTTTCAAGCAATGATACGACAAGAAACACCATAAATACGAGAGAAATATAAGGAGAAAAGTACTCCAAACCCTAATAAATAAGATTCACTCCCGAGTATGGTTGCCAATTCTATTACGAGGAAAATCTCTCTATGGTTAGGGTAAACCACAACAGACGGAAATGACTGTAGAAATCAACTCTATCCCAAAAACATGCTATATAAACCAATATGCAAGCGAGATAAGAAAGAGGCCTACCTCATCCAAATATTTGATGAAGTCCACCGTTGAGCACTTTGACCCAATGCTATATACCTGAAACTAGTTTTCAACAACCAAGCAAGGCAAACATATGGTGATAATATAAAAGGTTAGCACATTAGATATCATAATCCATTAATATACATAACAAATACGCCCATGGATAATAACTCAAATATTTGCAAGATATCAATTGGATGGGAAAGGAGTATTTCTATTAATAAATGATCAGCGGAAGTGAAAATATTACAGACTTCCATGTCAGCACAGTTCGGAACCGAGAAACTAAGTTCCTTCCAGCTGGGCCTTCACCACTTCAATCCTCTACCAAAGGAAAGCTCATAAGAGAGAAACAACGAGGTTCTCAATCAATAAGGGAAGATCTTAGGGGTTGAACAATGTGTTCAGACTTAAAGGACAAAGGGATGCAGACTCAATATGAAGTAAATAATTTCTCCAGAGCAACTTTGCTCTCAAAATTGAATTCTTTATCTTTCTTCCATAGCTTAGAAATTACCTATTTATAGCCTTCAAAATGGCACTGAAGGGCCGAGTCAAAATGTTTCTAGTATATGGAAGACCAATGATCATAAATCTCCTATCATGACATGGAAACCCGACATTAATTTTCATTTTCTGGCACAAATTCCGATGTACATGGGATGTAGTGGAGTAGCCTGCGTATACACGTGTTGTATAGTAGGAAAGATGTGTACATGTGGAAAAATATGTATTTTTGGCTCTGGATTTTACAAACAGGGATGATAAGTCTGCATAGGGAAATGAAAAAATGCCTTCTATGCAAGATTGCATAAGGTGAGGTGAATCTTGCTATAACAAGTATCAGTTATTGAGCCACTCTTAGTTTCAGATGAAGTTGTTGCCATGATGGAGTAGAGGAGTTACTCTTTGATTTCAACAGTCACAGTGAGAATGGAGAAACCATTCTCAACTCCAGAGCAACTGCAGGTGAAGATTCCTAGTTCTAGAAGGAACACTTGCATAAAGAGGAGAGGGCATACTCTCAGGCAGTGAGACAAATAGTGCTTTGCAGAGATCACATAGAGATAGCACATAATTGTGTAGACTGATTTTCAGCTGAGCAAGTGTACCAGATTGGTACAATGTAGTGTGAAAAATTGGTTTGAAGTTGAAGATAGAAAGACTCAGGTCTGCAGGTTGAAGAAGGATCTGTACAGGTTGAAGCACACTCCTAGAGATTGATATGGCATAATTGACAGTTTCCTTACGATCTTGGGCTTTGCCAAGATTAAAGATTATTCTAACCTTTACCTCAAGGTTATGAATGATGAGCCAGTGATGTTGCTACTATATGTAGATGATGTATTCTTCAAAAGATGAAGAAAATCTCATCACAGATTGCAGAAGAAGCTCGTTACAGAGTTTGATGAAATTCCTAATGCATTATTACTTAGGTCTCAAAGTTTGGAAAATCCTAGAGACGATATTCCTTAACCAAGGGAAGTATGCAATTGAAATACTAAAGAGGTTTGATATGTTGGAGTGTAAATCCACCCATGGAAACAAAGTTGAAGTTCCTGGTTGATGCTATGTTGTACAGCCAGATTATTTGTTCGATGATGTATCTGACAAATACCAGGCCAGATATATGTTTTTCCTTGTGTTAGTATCTAGTAGAACCTAGACCTATTCACCTTGATGATGCAAAACATGTGATGAGATACCTTAAGGGTACATTGGGTTTTGGTCTATGTTATACTAGAGATCTTGACTTTAGATTGAGTGGTTATACCGATTCAGATTGGGCTGTAAGTGTCTCTGATAGAAAGATCACCTCAGGATGTTGTTTCAGTTTGGGGTCATCCATGATCTCATGGTAGAGTAGGAAGCAATCAAGTATTTCTCTCAGCATGGAAGAAGCGGAATATATTGTATCATGTTCTGACAGTGGTGAAGCCATATGGTTTTGGATGTTGTTGACAGATCTATTTGATCTAGAGATGGAATCCATCGTGATCCTATGTGATAACCATAGTTGTATAAAGATGATGTGTTCAATGATGAGTCGAAGCACATAGAGATCCGGTATCACTTCATTCGTTATATGGTGTAGAGAGTAGACATACAGGTTGTTGATGTGTTGACCAAGCATCTGTCTCGTGTAAATTTTAAGCACTTTCGAGACAAACTTGGTGTAGTCCGAAAGGACCTCCCTCGAAAGGGGGAGTAGTGTTGATTCCAACCTAGTGTTGAAGATTTCCAGCTTCGTTCTCATGTTGTTGTGATTCCAGCCTAATGCTGAATATTTCCAGCCTCGTGCTGATGTTGTTGTGATGCCATCCTAGTGCTGAATATTTCCAAATTCGTTCTAATGTTGTTGATATTCCAACCTCGTGTTGATGTTGTTGAGATTCTAGCCTTGTGTTGAAGATTTCCAGCTTCGTGTTGATGTTGTTGAGATGCCAACCTCGTGCTGGTGTTGATGATGCTCCAGCCTTCGTGTTGTGATGTTGTTGTTGTTGATGGTGTATCAACCTTGTGTTTTTATTGATGATGATGATATATTGGTGTTATACTAATCCATGTTGATGCAGATGATGATGATGCCATTCTAGCTCCTTGTTGTGGATGATGATATTGATGATGGGAAAAAACTTATGATGATTTATAGATATGCTAGTCAGTGTTCCAAATGTTGTTGATGTTTCTTCCCTCTCCCTCTCCTGATGATGTTGCAAAATACCCTTCTTGTTAAGGGGGAGTGTTGAAATATTGTAACTGCAAAGAGTAATCTATTTATTATTGATCCTGATTATTTTCAGCATGAAATGAGAGCGGAGATATAATAAAGAAATGCATAGAGATATCGCAGATATCCAATAATATAACATAAATATATTAGAGATGAAACCATAAACACAAATATACAATAATACATTATTTCTATTAATGAAACAAATGTACATAAACTGTAAAAATACAGAGTGAAAGACTCGCTAGAATGGTGGCAGCTTATCTTTGAGAAGAGATGTGACGGCTACTCGCATTCACAATAAGATGATTACAATGAGGCTCTGAAGGCCTTTCTACAATAAAAAGGAATGCTAAAAACCCTATACATCCAAAAACCTAACCCTAGAAGATGAAGCGCCAAAAGTCATGTGGGCCCCGTTTGGGTAAGTTAGTACATCGACTTCCTAGGGTCGTAACTTTTGCATACGATCTCCGTTTTAGGCGCATGATATCCCATTGGAAAGGTATCGTAGAGGAGATTAATTTTAGGGGCTCAATCATGCCTTCAAATATCATTGAGAAGATTCATCCCGAAAAACCTTCATTTAGGCCCTCAAAATGGCCCCGGAAGTTAAAAACTGCTAAAAATAGTAAATTACCAAAATTGCCAGAAAATTGTTTTGAGCCAGTTGGAAAAGGTGGGTGGACGTCGATATCCACCTAGATAAATCATCCCTCCTTAGGAAGAAATGGTATCCATTGCGTTGAGTGCCCAGGGGAGAGGGAAAATCGTTTGTTGAATCTGCATCTTGATGAGTTGCTTGCCTTGTTGGAGAAGTTGCACTACTTAGCTTGTTGAAGGTTGTCACGAACATGTGGCTAGAAGGATTGGACCTTTTTAGCCAGTCTGGCTACATGAGATGCTTGTGTGCAAAAGAAATATTTGTGCTTTGCTGCAACCTTGTCAACCTGCTTTTGTTGGATAGAAGGTGCTTGGGGCGAGGTTGTAGTGGTTGCAATGTCCTTCTGTTCCCCTTTTGAATAGATTGTGAAGAAGTTGAATTTTGCAGTATGAGGTACTACCTTGTGGCACTATTTAGGTGGAACAATAATTGGAACTACCTCTGATATTCGGTAGAGATGACCCCCCAAAGTAAAATTGACACTACGAGGTTGAGACTCATAAACAACATGGCGTCTCCACATATATGGTTGGCCCAAGAGGACATTGCAGAAATCCAGTGGGAAAACATCACATAATACCTCATCCTTGAAGGGTTGGATGCTGTATGATAATCGAAATTGTTGGATGACACAGAGATCTCATCCTTGGCGAAGCCACCCAATATTGTATGGCTACGGGTGTGGTGTTGTCGACTATATCAACTATTTGACGACCTCTGCTGAGATGAGGTTCTTCTATCTTCTGATATCAACAATAAAATGCAGTGGGGTCCCCTTCNGCTGTGGTCGCGACAATAGCAATGGGGTCTGCGTTGATGCTCTGTCTTTTACCAATATTTTTAGAATTAGATTCTGAATCAGGGTTTGGCTCCTTGTCTTTGATCTCGGCCACCAATGACTGTTTTGAGCGATATTCATCGGTGTTGTGCCAGGGGATTTTGTGAAAATCACACCATTTTTCAGTGTCCTTCTTTGTCTTCCCGTGATCCTTCTTTTCCTGTGGCTTGGACTGATTTTCGGGATACTGTTTGTTAGGGCCATCTTTGTCATACTTTGGTTGTTGTGGATTTGTAGACCCGAACTCCCATTTGTTTTGGTGCTTAAATTTATGCTCAATTTTAACAACATATCGATAAGCAGCACTGAGTGATAAGATGCCCAGAAAATCCATTTCAATTTGGATGTATCTGTGTAGAGCCCCATGGTATTTTAGAACCAAATGTCGTTCGGAGTCTTTGATACCCAGCTTGGTGCACAAGGTATGGAAGGTATTGGTGAACTTCAGAACTACTTGGCCCCTCTCTTGCCGCAGTGTGGTCCATCTCATGTACTATTCCTCATAGTTTCCAACAGGGTAATATTGTTCCTTTACCACATCCACAAAAAAATCCCAAGTGGGCTCGACCCCATATATTCCAGACTCCTTTGTGGAAATTTGCTCCCAGTAAGTTTCCCACCAATGTTTGACATGGGGGAGAGATTTAAGGAGTGCGAAGGTGATATTTTCTCCGTCAGAAAAATTGTGAACAGAGAAATAACCTTCTAGCAGGTTTAACCATTTGTCTAGGGATTTTGCATCTATATGTCCTTCAAATACAAGAATATCAAAATTAACTTGTACCTTGAAAGGCGAGGTGCCTCCAAAGTGGTCATTTGATGAATATGTGCCTGTTTCTATCAACATGCATTGAAGGATGTGGGAACAATTCTCCATCATTTCGTCCCTCTGTCACGTGAGAGCTTGCTCAAGAAACAGATTGATAGGATCGTCTGCTCTGTAGTTTTTATTTTCTTTCGCCATTGAGGGTTTCTTGGGTGTGTGAGAGCGATTGTCCTCAAGAGACACAAGTTCAAAACCCAACTTGCTATACTCGGACCTCGTCAGGGACATGCACTTAAAAACGATCAAGAGCAACCTGCTCTGATAACACTGATCCAGATTATTTTCAGCATGAAATGAGAGCGGAGATATAATAAAGAAATGCACAGAGATATCGTGGATATCCAATAATATAACAAAAATATATCATAGATGAAACCATAAACACAAAGATACAGTAATATACGATTTCTATTAATGAAAGAAATGTACAGAGACTGTAAAAATATAGAGTGAAAGACTCACTAGAATGGTGGCAACTTATCTCTGAGAAGAGATGTGACGACTACTCGCATTCGCAAGAAGATGATTACAATGAGGCTCTGAAGGAATTTTTACAATAAAAAGGAATGCCAAAAACCCAGGACATCCAAAAACCTAACCCTAGGAGATGAAGCGTCAAAAGTCATGTGGGCCCCGTTTGGGTAAGTTAGTACATTACATCAACTTCCCAGGGTCGTAACTTTTGCATACGATCTCCATTTTAGGCGCATGATAGGTCGTTGGAAAGGTATCATCGAGGAGATTCATTTTGGGGGATCAATCATGCCTTCGGCTATTATTGAGAATCTTCATCCCAAAAAACCTTCATTTAGGCCCTCAAAATGGCCCCATAAGTCAAAAACTGCTAAAAATAGTAAATTACCAAAATTGCCAGAAAACTGTTTTGAGCCAGTTGGAAAAGGTGGGTGGCCACCGATATCCACCTGGATCAATTATTGAGTTATTATTCATCTGATCAATCCCCGTTTGTGGATTTATCATGTTGGGCATTGTAATTGACCAAATCTGATTTTTTGGGTTGGTCAAACCCTAATTGTATTATGCAATTTAAGAAGTCGGCCCCTAGGCCTAATTAAAGTGATTTTAACCACTAAGAAGACAAGTCGTCCCTTCCCAGTGAAGATACACCTTTCCAGTGCTTGCCAACTTGTATAAATAAAGGAAGCCAGTGCCTTATTATGTCACTCACTCATTCTCTCATCAAGTGCGCAAGTTTGGTAGTTGTTGTTGGGAGAAGAAGGAAGAGAGAGGCGCATTGCTTAGTGTTGGATATTCTCTAGTGTTTTGGTTTATTGTCTTGGCATTGTATTGGATATCTATATTAAGGAATTTTTTGCTAGGTTTTTTCCCCCATGAGGGTTTCCCAGGATAAATTTTGTGCATCTTGTGATTGTGTTTCTCTCAGTGATCCTACCTATGTTATTGTTATCTAGTAAATTGAAAAGAAACCTAATAATAGCTCAAAACTTAACAGGGATCATAGAGACATCATATGATGAAACACGGTTTTAAAGAGGATTTTGAGCAAGCATCTTTACCAAAGTAACCAATGGCCAGTTCCGTATTCAAAAGAGTAACACTTCTTTTTTATATAAGAAATCATAAATTAAAATAAACAAATATTATAATATTAAATAAAAAAAAATATTATTAATATTAAATAGAAATGCGAATATTTCTAATTAATTGAAGGTTCACATTAGATTCATGGATTATGGGGTGAATATATTAGTTTGATATTGTGTCTTACAATTGTTATTTTTTTTTCAAAAAATTTACAGTAATTAATTAGGAATTATGTTATTGGCAATAAATAAACTTAAACTGAAAACTCCTTTGTCATATGGTAATATAGGTTCCCATATTTCAAATAAAAAAATATCCTACATGTGGTCAGGGGATTCAAGCAACGTCTCATTCAAAGTATCTACCTTGGAAAAACGTAAATCACAGAAACTAGAAAACTTGTACGGAATGAAATGTGGACAAGAAGGTTGGTCATAGATCACAGTCACTGGAAACACCTAGTTAAAATAATTGGCTAGTAGAAGAAGAAGAAGAATTGGCCTTCCTTTGAGGGATAGGAATCCACAGCTGAGACTGGAGACGAGAATAGATCCCGAACATTCGACCCACTCCGACTGCCTTTCCTATCTCGTCGGAGATTCGACGAGCGGGAAATGCTTAGTTCTATATTAAACACTTTAACTATTGACCGGGCCATGCCACTTTTTCTCAAGTCTCAAAGTTATGGTAATAATGTAACAATATTACACTAAGTTATATTAATCTAGTGTTTCTAGTTAAACATTAAAATGCTTACCAATAATTTGTATAGTTAATTGTATTAATGTTAATTGATTATCCATATATANGATCCTACCTATGTTATTGTTATCTAGTAAATTGAAAAGAAACCTAATAATAGCTCAAAACTTAACAGGGATCATAGAGACATCATATGATGAAACACGGTTTTAAAGAGGATTTTGAGCAAGCATCTTTACCAAAGTAACCAATGGCCAGTTCCGTATTCAAAAGAGTAACACTTCTTTTTTATATAAGAAATCATAAATTAAAATAAACAAATATTATAATATTAAATAAAAAAAAATATTATTAATATTAAATAGAAATGCGAATATTTCTAATTAATTGAAGGTTCACATTAGATTCATGGATTATGGGGTGAATATATTAGTTTGATATTGTGTCTTACAATTGTTATTTTTTTTTCAAAAAATTTACAGTAATTAATTAGGAATTATGTTATTGGCAATAAATAAACTTAAACTGAAAACTCCTTTGTCATATGGTAATATAGGTTCCCATATTTCAAATAAAAAAATATCCTACATGTGGTCAGGGGATTCAAGCAACGTCTCATTCAAAGTATCTACCTTGGAAAAACGTAAATCACAGAAACTAGAAAACTTGTACGGAATGAAATGTGGACAAGAAGGTTGGTCATAGATCACAGTCACTGGAAACACCTAGTTAAAATAATTGGCTAGTAGAAGAAGAAGAAGAATTGGCCTTCCTTTGAGGGATAGGAATCCACAGCTGAGACTGGAGACGAGAATAGATCCCGAACATTCGACCCACTCCGACTGCCTTTCCTATCTCGTCGGAGATTCGACGAGCGGGAAATGCTTAGTTCTATATTAAACACTTTAACTATTGACCGGGCCATGCCACTTTTTCTCAAGTCTCAAAGTTATGGTAATAATGTAACAATATTACACTAAGTTATATTAATCTAGTGTTTCTAGTTAAACATTAAAATGCTTACCAATAATTTGTATAGTTAATTGTATTAATGTTAATTGATTATCCATATATACATTTGCAAAGACACACAAATTAATTATTGTTAAATATTTCAACTATTGTTCTTATGGCTATCTAAAGTAATATGGTCATAATTAAGCTTATAAACCAAATCATAAATGAAATAGATTATGTAATAACGGATATCAATTCAAAAGTAAGATTATGTGTGATTTCCTAATAAATTTGGAAATTTTAAAGCTTTAGTTTAAGACTTTGTTGGCAAAATAAACTAGATGAAAACTAGTGCTCAAAACATAGAAGTATTTAAATGTGGATACACAAATTGAAATAAAAAATAATTAAAGAAATAAAATTAAAAAAAAATAATAATTAAAGAAATAAAATTAAAAAAAAAATCAAAATTTTTAATGAATTCTTTAATAACAAATATAAATACATATATTAAAAATATTTAAGTGGCATTACACTATTTGAATGAATAAATAACTATACAGATAAAATTAAAAGAATTATCATCAATTAAATAAATCATGTATATGTGTAGAATTTTGGTGTTTTTTAAATTTCAAATGTGTAACATGAATTTTTTAATCACAAATATAAATATGTATATTAAAATTATTTATCTACTAACTAATAGATAATTAAAGATATAAAATTTAAAAATTTAAAAATAATTAAAAATTGAAAAAATATACAGCGATAAAAGTTTTTTTTCCAAACCAAAACATTAGATCAAAACATTGTTTCAATGTTTGAATCTTGACTTCGTAACTAGGAGGGTGCTAAAAAGTGGCAACCGTTTCTTGTTGTTGGAAACTCATTTTTTTTGGCGAATCGAATATTAGTGGGGTGATGGGATTTCATGTCTTTAATATTTAGAGTATGCAGAAATATAGATCTTGTAAACCCATTTTTAAAGAGAGGAATAACATCTTCAATGGCTTTCTAAACCTGTTTTTTAGTTCATCATGTCTTAATTCCACATTGAGATGCGAACGATTCCTCTTCTTCACGTGTCTTGGGACACTGATCCGCAGATAACTTTACACCAACAGGAATAGGAACCTTGACTGGTTTACATTCCTGCATATTAAACCTCTGCAATATTGTCTCGACATATTTTCTTTGATTTAACCAGATTTTGCTCTTTTTCCGATCTCTTTTAATTTCCATGCCCAAAATGAAATTTGAAGTACCAAGATCCTTCATGTCAAATTTAGAGGACCACTGATTTTCACATTTTGGATAATCTCTTTGTTGTTTCCTATCAGCAACATGTCATCCAC
>SNQJ01S0093237.1:19589-32294 GCA_010110895.2 Picea sitchensis
TAAGTATCAAATTTTTGATACCACATCCTTAGTGATTGTTTTAAACCATACATGGACTTTTTCAGCTTGCATACCAACTCCTTCTTTCCCTTCACATCATAACCTTCTGGTTGCTTCATATAGATTTCTTCTTCCAGATCCCCATGTAGGAATGTTGTCTTCATATCCATCTATTCTACTTCAAAATCACATGCAGCAACAACAGATAACAAAAATATTATAGAGGTTAACTTGGCAACAGGAGAAAAAATCTCACCAAAATGAATTTCCTCAACCTGGGAATGACCCTTTGCTACTAACTGAGCTTTGTATTTCTCCACTTTTCCTTTTGCATTCAACTTCTTTTTAAATACCCATTTGTTGCCAATGGGATTTCTTCTAGTCCAAAACTCCCCTAGATCCCAAGCCTCATTCTTATCCAAGGCTTCCATTTCTTCATCCAAGACCTTTTTCCAGAGATTTCCATCCTCTTAATCCACTACCTCCCTGCTAGTTCTAAGATCATCATCAATAATAGACATAGAAAAATTTGAACGGAAATCAGATGGAGTATAGCTTTCTGGTAGCCTTGTTTTTCGAACCGATCACCTCAATACTGGATTATGAGGATCTTCTTCTTCTGATCCATGTTTTTTTGTAGAGTCTGATTCATCATCCTTTAAATCAAACTCTATTTTCTCTAGTTCTTCTTTACTTGGTAGGACTTCATGTTTAACTTCCTTCATTTCTCTAAATACCACATCTCAACTATACACCACCTTCTTAGTTTATGGGTTCCAAAGCTTATAACCTTTGAGACCATCTTTATATCCAATAAAGATACACTTTTCAGCCTTCTTATCTAGCTTACTCATGTTTTCCTTTGGAACATGAACATATGCATCACATCCAAATACCTTGAGATGTGTGAGAGAAGGTTTATTACAAGTCCATACCTCTTGTGGAGTCTTATCATCTTGTGTTGATGAGGGTAATCTATTGACTAGGTAACATGCAATACCCATTGCCTCTGCCCAAATTCTTGTCCTAACCCGACACCACTGAGCATGCACCTTTTTTTTTCCATCAGCGTCCTATTCATCCTTTCTGCAACTCCATTATTCTTATGTGTATATGGAGTAGTCTTCTGCCTTGCTATACCACACTTCTTACAAAAATTTTCAAATTCATTCCCGTAGAACTCTCCGCCATTATCTTTCCTCAACACCTTAATTCGTTTCTCTATTGGATTCTCAACAAGAGCCTTAAACTCTTTAAACCTGTCAAAGACTTCATATTTATTCCTGAGGAAATATATCCAAGTATTCCTCGAGAAGTCATCTATAAATGAGACATAGTACAAAGATTTTCCCAATGATGGGACCAACACAGGTCCAAAAACATCACTGTGAACAAGCTGTAAAATTCCTTCTGCCCTCGTTGCACTAGAGAGGAATCTTACCCGATTTTGCTTCCCATATACATAATGTTCACAAAAATCAAAATCCATAGAGAAGTTAGAAGACCCTTCTCTACGATATGCCCCATTCTTTGATGCCACAAAATAACCTTTTTCTCCAGAGACTGTAGGAGTTCTTTGTTCTTCAACTCCAATATCAGGAACAATGGAATTATTACACCCATCACTAATAGTGCTTCTTTTCAACTTATACAGAGTTCCAAACCGAACTCCTTTCAACAATACCATTTCTCCTCGAACCATCCAGCAAGTTTCCTTTTCAAATATTGTTTTTACCCCCGCATCTTCCATTTTGCTTACAAAAATCAAACTGCTGGCCAAACTTGGGATGTGCAGAACACTAGACAGTGTTTTAATCCGTCCATATATGAGCATCAACTTGAATTTTCCTCATCCTATGATTCTGGTTGTCGAATCATCACCTAAGAAAACATTACCTCCATCATACCTTTCATATTCACAAAACCACTCCCTATGGGGATTCATATGAAAGGATGCACCTGAGTCAACCAACCATGCTTCATGATTTGCATGTATGCTTGAAGAATCCAAGTACACATCCCCTCCTTCTTCCTTGGAGTTCTTTTCTTCTGTAGAAGGAGATTCCTCAGATCCCTTCCTTTTCTCAACTTTGGATCTACACTGCTTATTGTAGTGCCCTTATTTTCCACGTCTCCAACATACCTTTACAAATTTTTTGGTAGATTTAGATCTACCCTTAGAATTAGATCTCCCACTTGAGAACTTAGATCTATTTCTTTCCCGGGAGCGTCCTCTTTCAAATAATGTGTTTTTGCTCTATCCTTCCATATTCTTTTGTCTCATCTCCTCTGACAACAAGGACAAGACCACTTCATAAAACTTCAAGGCAGTTGTATTACTACCTATGGCCACAACTAGAGTATCCAACGAGTCTGGTAAAGAACACAGTAAACTGATACACTTATCTTCATCTAAAATTTTATTCTCTATAGATACTAACTGACATACCACAGTATTGAAAGCGTTCAAATGCTCTGCCACTGAGTCTCCATCTCTCATCCCCAGATTATACAACTTCTTTCTCAGGAATAGTTTATTTACTAGGGACTTATACTGATACAAGTTACCCAACTTATCCAATAAATCCTTGGTTGTAGCTTCCTCTGACACATTCAATAATACTGAATCCGAGAGACATAGTTAGATTGTGCTCTTCTCCTTCCGATCCAAATTTTTCCATTCATCTGTTGAAGTTCTTGTAGGTGCAGTACCTAGATCTACCATGATCCATTGATCTCTGTCTACCAATATATCTTCCATCTTGAGCTTCCACATCTCAAAACTTTACCCATTAAACTTCTCGATCTCTATTTTTGAATTGCTTGCTATTTATTTTCACCTGAAAAATCAATACCACAGATCTCCCACTGTAACAAGCCTTATCATAGTCCCGAGCCAAACCCTTGACCACAAAGGCATCCCCGTGAAGCCAAAAAATATCAGATACCAAATGTATATTTTAACCTTGTACACTATTTACTGCAAACAGATTTTAAGTAAAAGAAAAAAAAAAAAAAATGAAAAATACAAGCATTACACAAAGATTTTTCCCTTGGAAACCCAAACCGGGAAAACCAACATATTCTATATTCATTCATAGTGATACAGTGTTTACAATACAATATACATATAGGATCCAACGTCATCCAAAACCCTAACCCAATGACCTGGATTAGTCAACAACCCTAATTCCTTAACCATAAATAGAAATCCATCAACAAAAAACCATGTGCCAAAAAATTTACCAACAATGGACACGAAAATCGAGGCAACACAAAAAATAAGAAAAAATGTGACATGTTTCCCAAGGAAAAAACAAAATTCTCAGGGGCATTTCCCCTGAACCCTCGCATGGGGGGATGTCGCCTCCTATGCACCCGACGCAACACAAACACTACTACTCATCTAAAGAATGTAACACATACCCAACACAATGTTCATACTTTGTTTTATGTGGAGTAAGAAATCCTTTTCAATTTTCTTAAGAACCTCTAGGGATCAAACATGACTTTAGAATAGAAATTTCCCTTGACAAAAAGTCCTTTAACCATTGCTCTAATAATCATGGAATCTCCATAGACAAAAAGATTTTAAATTCCCTCAGTTTGAGCTAGACGAATACTTGCATAGAGTGTCAGGTCCTGTGCTTCATTGTTGATCATTGTTCCTAATCCCCATGAGAAACTAATGNCTTAGGTTACTTCTCAATGGAATTCATCAAAAAATAAGATGCTACCTTCCTGCTGAGATAACCAATTATTGAAGTCTCTGGCTTCCAGCCTTAAAGCCCGGTTTGGAGCATATTTAGTAGATTTTTTAGTAGGGATTTAGATGCTTCCCAAGTTTAAAAGGTTCAACCATCCTTCTTCAATGTTGTCCAATTTTTTCTCTTATCATTGAACATGATTTTTCATATACTCTGTTAGAAGAGCATAGGATTTCATTGCTACCTGTCTTGAACTTTGAACTTCGTTATTGAAAATTTGTTTATTTCGGGTTATGTATATCCTCTAACAAGTTTATTTTGGAGGAGCATCTCAATGTCTTTTAAATATGGTATTTTTCTTTAAATTCACTTTACAATGGCTTTCCCAATGATTAAAAAATATTGCACATGTCTACGGCCAACTAAACCTTTGTCCCAAGTTGCCCAGAGCATGATTCCAGGTCTCCTTTGCAAAATAATACTCAATAAAAAGATGCTAGACTGTCGCTTCTTCATTTTGGCACATAACACAATTTGTGGGTCCACATATCCCTCTCTTTTTAGGTTCTATGCAGTGAGGACTTTCTTATGTGCCAAAATCCAACAAAAGAAATTGATTTTGGCGATCCCATCGCTATGCCAAACAACAGTGCACATGTTCAATCAAGGTTTTCTATGGATTCCTTTTGCTAACAAGGATTATCCCTTGCTCACTGTGCAATGCAATTTTCCCCATCCATGTTCATGTTTAATCCTTTGATGACGGGGGGTACAACCTTGCAGAGTGGAGATAAAATTAAAATAGAAAGGGGAGAGTTGAGGAGGTGGGTGAAGGTCGTTCCACTTGATCCAAGAGCCATCATTTGACCAAGAAGATAGATATGGGAGAGAAGTGATTCAATGGACCTCCAACCATTCATGGATAAGGAGAAGAGGATCAATCTAATCCAAGTGATCAATCTCTATAATTTTTTGTTCTCATAGGTTTATCCGTCGAACATTCCCCCAAATCCAATTCAAATTTCTATTGATTATCAGCTTGGAAGCTAGAAGAATTTTAAATATGGGTGAACTAGAGTTGGTTTTCAGGGGGTAGTCTATAAATATTAATCAAGGGCCACTGAATTATTTGTTCCACATACTGTGCTTCCACCATGTCATGTTTCCAATGACCAATCTCCACGATAGTTTAGTGCCCATGGCTAAGTTCATGAATTTTTATGTTTGTGACTTGGTTCCAATTAACAAGGTGGATTTTTTTGTGATTCAACTTCCCACCTTGCAGAAGGAAGGTCTAAATGTTCATAGAGATCTTTCTTTCTATACATTTAGGAGTGAATAATGTTGAGCATTATGAAAGGGAGGGCATATAGAACCCAATTTATAAGGATCACTCTTGCCTCTAGATTTAACCATGGGATACCCAGTGGATGATATTCTTGCTACTTTTTTCCAATTTTGTTGTCAAATATGAGTATGTGAAGGTTTAAGAGTGATGGGAATACCGAAATATCGAAAGTAAGCCCAATTTTCAGTAGGCGATAATTTGAAGACTTTTGTTGTTGACCACATACCTCTAGGTGAAGTGTGCCATCCAAATACTTGACATTTTCTATTATTCATTGCTTCGCCAAAAGCATCAAGGAAGTTGTCTAGAGTGATTTTAAACCTTGTTTCTATGCTGACCAATTCTCCCCCTAGCAGTGAGGTATCATCGACGAACTGGGAGTGGTTCATATTCTTAACTCTTGTGATATTCAACCCAGGTAGATTTCCATGCTCTTTTTATTTCTCAAGCTTCGTTCTTAAAGCTTCTACCACTATAATGAATAAGAGGAATGAGAGAAGGAATATTTGATGGAGGCCTCTGTTGGCTTGAAATAATTTTTCTGGTATTCCATTCACTAAGGACGATATCCATCGATTATCGATGCAAGAAGACACCCACCGAATGAAGGATGAGATGAATCCAAACCTCTCCATTACCTAAAAAACAAAACTATGGCGAACACTATCAAAGGAATTAGCCATGTCTAATTTTACAACCATACCTTTAAATTTGGATTGGATGCTAGAATGAATGGCTTCCTAAACAAGAACAATGTTATCTACAACTTTCTTTCCTTTCATAAATCCATCTTGGTTGGGGGAAATGAGCTTGGAAAGGACTTTCTTTAACTGGGAGGTTATGTTCTTGGTTAATATTTTATAAGTGTTACACAAAGATATGGGCCTGAAATGGCAGAAGGTGGTTGGGTTGGAATCTTCAGGGATTAATGCAAGGAAGGAATATTTGGTGCTTCCTCCCACTCTCAAGGATTGATGTGAAAAATGAAGCATTATTTTGAGGTCCGTATTAATTAGGATCTAGAAAAATGATAGAAGGAGATAGAGAAACCATCCATCCCAGGGGCCTTTTCAAGTTCAAGACTCCATATAGTTGAGTGGATTTATGTCTCACTGATGGGTCCGTTGAGTTTAGAATTGTATTCATTGGTTATTTTGGAAGGGGTATTATTAAGCATGAATGTGATGTTGGATGGGGTGGCTTCTTCTCTTTGTGTGTATATATATTCAAAGTGGGATCTTGTTGATGTTTTGATTTCTACAAAATCGGTCACTATGGTTTTGTCCTCTAAGGTGATTTTTGACACATCATTTTGAATCTTCCTAAATTTATCTTGATTGTGGACATTTTGGTAACAAAATTGTAGATTGAGTTCATCTTTCTGAATTTGAACTATGACCTCAAGGTGCTCTATAATTTTTTTTAACTCTTCCATTTTGTTCTTGATCTTCATTTTTTCAACTATTGGTGTTATAAAGAAGCGCTTGGCCCATTTTTTTAAAAATTGTTTGACCATAGTTAATTTTTTCTCCCAAATGAAGACCGGTGTTCCCAGAATCTAGGTGTTCCATGTAGCTTCAACGAGCTCCACAGCCTCTTGATGTTGAAGCCACATTGGATAGAATCGAAAGCGAAGGGGGAAAAAATTTGGAAGGGCATGGAGATGGAGGGAGATGGTTTTATGGTCGTAAATGAGAAATGGTAGGATAAATGTATTAATAGAGAAATTTCTATGTATGTGGCTACTGTAGACAAGGAAACAATCTAACTGTGCTGGAATGTGCCTCGACCTTACCCGCATATTGGTCTAGGTGAAGGAACCACAATGACATTGGTAATTTGGTTTTCATTGATGTCAACATATGTTATGGAAGCATTTGAAGAAGTATACAAGAATCCCCAAAGTTGTGGTCATGAATCCCGAAGTTGTTTGAGGAATAAGAACATGAAGGATAGTGTAAATACAGGTAACACACTAATAGATGGATTTTCCTCTTCATGCCATTCTCAATGGTAGGTTTAGTTCCTCATGGTTGAGGATTTATGAGGTCATGAATTTGGAAGCCCCAAAGAATGGTTAAGAAGCCCCTAAACGGTTGCAACAAGAAATTACAAGTCATTAATTAAGGGTAAAAAAATTATAACAAGAAGCCCTAAATTTAAGGAAATAATTTACTTTGAAAAAGTATAAATTCACTTCAAGAAGTCTTTCACAAGTACACAATTAAACACACAAGTTTATTGAATATCCTCTATGTGAGAAAGTGATCTATTGGTGAGTCTGCAGTAGAGGCAGCGAAGGAAGTGTGGAGGTGAACGTCTTGGAGTTGCAGAGGAGAGTGAGGGTTTATGACAAACCCTAGTTTGGATGACCCCCACGGGTCATACTACTGGTGTCCTGTGAGGCACCATCATGGGTCAGTTAGTGCTCATCACGCAAGGCCCCACGTGGGGACAATCTTCGTCCATTGAGGCTAAGTCATACCTAAGGAAGGATGTCTGTACCAGGTTTTTGAGGATGAGGAAGGTATGTATGTTTGTTATCTAATGCATCAGATTGATTACATAATCAAAGGTATGTTTTACATGTGTTTTAAGGATTGTGTCTTGGTACATGCTTGAGGCATGGTTTGGAGATTTGGGAATATGCATTGAGGTACATCTTGACTACATGTTTGAGTGATGTCATGGTCCATTGTTAGAGGTATACCTTTGTATATGGTTTGGTATATATCATGGTTTTTATAGACACATATTTGTGATGTTGGTTGAGGAATACTCTTTGTATATGGTGGCATATGTATGAGGCACATTATTTGGTACTTGGTTGAGGCACATCTTAGGTGCATGGTGTGAGGAATATCTTTGGCACATGTATGAGGTACATTTCTTGGTGATATTGATGAATGTTTGAGGCACTTCTTGATGTTTTTATGGCACATGTTTGAGGTACAAGAATTGGATGTTGTGGTACATGCTTAAGGAATGCTTGGTAATATTGGTACTTGGTTGAGGCACATCATTGATGATATGGTACAGGATTTGGTACATGGTTGATGTATTCT
This sequence comes from Picea sitchensis, assembly GCA_010110895.2. Lineage (NCBI taxonomy): Eukaryota > Viridiplantae > Streptophyta > Pinopsida > Pinales > Pinaceae > Picea > Picea sitchensis. The sequence continues at coordinate 27,710 of SNQJ01S0093237.1, forward strand.
ATGGTACAAGTTTTAGTACATGGTTGATGCATGATATGGTGTAGGTTGATGATGGTATATCAGTGACAGTGACAATTTGATGTGATAGTGATAGTAACAGGCTAATGTATTGGTGACAGTGGTAGTGATAGTATCAATGGTAGTGACAGGTTGATTCTATGCTTATATTTCAGGGCGACGGGATGGGGCAAGGAATGGGGCTTGTAGCATCCTTCTATTTTGTTCCAGAGAACAAAGGGAGTTGGATCTTCTTGTAGGTTGGATCCTGCAAATCAGGGAGTTGTAGCCTCCTTCTGGTTGGAGCTAGAGAACACATGGATTTTGAGATTCCTTTTGGTTGGAGCCTGTAAACTATGGGGTTGGAGCCTCCTTCCAGTTGGAGCTGGAGAATCCAGGGATTTGTAGCTTCCTTCTGGTTGGATCCTGTAAATAAGGGGTTGGAGACTCCTTCCAGTTGGTGTTGGAGAATTGGGAAGTTGGTGCTTCCTATGAATGCAATCTTGATATATATAAGAAAGCATTAGATGTTTTTATTCCCATTTGGGTTTCCACGTAAAATTCGATGTACCGTGTATTTGTGGTTGTTTACTATGCACTAATAAATAATATTGTTTATGATGTTATAATATACTGAACGCATAAGTGATAAAATATTGAATATTGTTGATAAAGTTGAAGTTTATATATTTTTATTGAAAGTGGTAAAAAGTGTTCATACTAATTCACTCCCCCCTCTTAGTATTCCAACAATTGGTACAAGAGAAGGTTCCTTCAAGAAACAATCTAACCACTGGAAGGGAGATCATGGAGTGCACTAAAAATGGAACACCAATGTTTGATGGACAAAACTATACCTTATGGAGTAGAAGAATGAAATTTTTTATGCAAGCACAATGATTTGACGTATGACATGAAATAGTAGATGGATACACGATACTTGCCACTACCCCAACATATAGAGATGGAAAGAAACTTAGTGAAAACAATTCAAGGAATACAAATGCTATTATGAGCGGTTTGGCTAGTTCAGTGCATGTGAAGGTTATGCACTGTGATTATGCAAAGGATAAATTTGGGACAAACTTCATAATGTCTACAAATGAGATGCCAAAGTCAAAGGGGGCAAGCTTCAAAATTATAGAGGTCAATTTGAACAACCAAAAAATGAAGGAAGATGAAGATATTGCAGCCTAATTTCGGTGTGTTGATGAAATAGTGAATGGTATTATAGGCTTGGGAGAAGAAGTTAAAGAACCAGTCATTGTCCAAAAGATAATAAGGTTTCTTCCAATGAGATTTGATCCTAATATTTCATCTCTGGAAGAAAGAGAAGATCTTGGTATGCTAAGTATGGATGAGATACATGGAATATTTACAACTTATGAAATGAGAATAGAACATGAGAATCCATCCAGGAAGGAAGCATCTTTCAAAGAATCCAAGAAGACAAAGAAGAAAATAAGAAAATGTCAAATTCAAATTGCATTTGCAGCAATGATTCAGAAAAAGATGAAGAAATGGACAACTTTGTAAGCAAGTTGAAGAGAGGAACCGATAAGTACAAAGGTATGCTTCCCTTAAAATGTTTTAATTGTGGTAAAATTGGTCATTTTTCTACCAAATGTCCTTATGCTAAGAAGTCAAATAGTGATGAAAAAGAAGATCCCAAGAAAGAAAATAAATATCAAAAAGGAAACAAGAAAGGAGATAAAAGGAAAGTCTTCAAGAAAAACCTCTACTCAAGAGAAAATAGTTCCTCATCTAATGAAGATGATGAAAGAGACAATGACTCAGAAAGGGTGCTCTTTATGGATATGGAAACTCATAAAATAACTCTTGAAAGTGACAAAGAAGAAGGCAAAGTGGATCTTGAGGCATAACTAATTAGCTCTGTAACTAAGATGAAGAAAGAAAGGGAAACAATAAAGTCATTCAAAGAATAATTGATCAAACTAAAAGAGAGTTCTCGAAATCCGAAAGAAGTTGCTCATTTAAAAACCAAGGTAAATGAATAAGAAAAGAGAGAAAATATTTTGACAAGTCATATTAAGGAAAGATCTGAAAATTTAAACAAGCTTGAAGTAGAATTCAATCAACAAGAAAGAAGACTTAAAGAATAAATCATTGCCTTAAAAATCCAACTTGAAGAAGGAAAAAGGACAAAAGAAGTAATGTAGATCCAACTGATAAATAAAGAAAAAGAGTGTGAGAAGCTTGAAGAAGAATTTGTTTCAATGAGAGTTGAAGTCAACAAACTTAGCAAGAACTTGAAAAGTTATCATGTGTTAGAAGCCATTCTCAAAATTCAAAGGTCATGTAGTGACAAGTCTGGATTAGGATATAAGAAAATCATTTTGAGAAAGGTTTAAACTCTGTGATGAAAGAAACAAAAAAAAGGGGTTGCATAGAAGTTATCAAAAGTCTCTATCCTTTAAATAAGAATATTCAGGTAATGGAAGACCATCATCCAATCAGAGGATCAAAATATTATCAGAGGAATGAATACATAAGAAGTGTATTTCCAAGAATACCCAATACCTTAAAAAGCCTTAATCATTGTGAAGGAAACAACATAAGGGAATATTGTGGTCAACCAAGGAGTGAATTAAAAAGGACTACATCACAAAGAATATCATTCACTCCAAAGTATCAAAGGTTTTTTTGGGTCATTGTTTTACATGTAATAACTTTGGACATAAAACTGATTGTTTTACATGTAATAACCACTAGTAAATTTGGGTCATTTTGCAACGACTATTTTGATTCTCTTGCGAAGTTCTGTCGTGGAGATTGCGATGAATATTGGGTCCCTCAAACGTTTATTCACATGTTGTGGCAAGTGCGACAAACCTAAGATAATGTCGCAAGAGCGACGAAAAAATGACATCGTTGCAAGAGAGACAATCATCGGTACTCATCGCAAGAGAGACAACCAACGGTGATCGTTGCAAGAACGAAAACCGAGGATTCACATCGCAAGAGTGAAAACCAGATTATTTGTTGCAACAAACTATTCTAGTATAAGATAGTGTCGACGGTAACCATACTTCGTCTCTCTTGCAACAACTGTAGTAGTTCTTATGACGAACTATCAATACTATCGATGATCCCCTTCATCGCAAGAGAGATGACGTGTCGACATAAGATTATTGGCATAAGACATTATGTGTAGTTATTATCATTATCTCTTTCATGTTATGTTCATTTTTAATTGTATCCTCTCATAGAAATATCTTACCCAATTGATTATTCAAATCTTTGCTCATCCTTTTTGTATCTATAGAGTGCTTGTCGATTATTAGGGGGCTTAATTATACTGAGATGAATTATTTAACCCCAAGTGGGTGTGACATTTTTTATTCCAATCCTCTTGAAAAGGTTTAGGTGGATGTATAAACATTGCTCTTGCATATGTCAACTTGCAAGTACAACTCATTTCTAAGGAGTTAGCGAGATGAATATTAATCTATTATTCACAGGAAACCATGTTACAAGGAATGGTTATATTGATATTGTTAGCAATTTGAAATTGGTATAAAGTACAGACTAATATTGGTGGGAACCTCTCAGGGCATGGTATGAACATGGGTGCCGAATAATCATAGAGTTATGTTTGAGCCAAATCTTTGTCAACGCAAAATCAAATTCAATTGAATCACAAAGGGCTTCAGAGATGGTACAAATAAAAATCAACATGGAAAAGAATTGAAGCTTCAATGTCACTTGTACCAAATCATTTATATTCAAAATTGTAAACTTTCATGAGTTCTCTAGTCTTTTCATTATATTTTATAAATGAAGTTTTTTTATTTTTCAATTCTTAATTATGGACCTTTTGCTTGCCAAACTTGGGCCTTTTATCATAATTCTATGAAAGAATCATTTCTAACTCAGCCAGCAAGGAAGGACAGCAATACAAAATAAAAAATAAGTACCATCGTTAACAAATTTTCATTCAACAAACATCTTTAATGCTTAAGCTGTAAAGTTGTTGTGGTTAACACCAACTTCATTTTGTTCAACAAACATCTTCTATACTTAAAGCAGTTGTAAGTATAACAACAATTTTATTAAAACAAAGGAAAGAAAGAAGAATTTATGAGGCAAAACAAATATACAAATCAAATTATATTAATTAATATAGGCATCGAGCACAAAATGAAATGAGATCATATAATATGATGAGATTGTTTCAAGGAAATTTGTAAAGTCCCAATTATTTGAAAGATGAAGTTATATTTATTTCGAGATCATTTGAACCCGACATGAGATGCACTAACATTGTGCCATAAATGCAACATGGGGGAGTGTGGATAGAACGTAGGATATTTGAATCATTCAATGCTTTCCAAGATGAATCATTCCTACTTTACTAGAATAATTGATTGAACATACTTCATGAAGGTAAGTATAATATATAAACATAATACTTTTGAAAATTGGGAGGTTATGTGTCTATGTTTTGTCATAAAGGTATTTTTGGAAGTTTATATTGTAGGTGAGCTCTAAGTACTCTACACCAAAATAATAAATATTACAATAAATATCACAGGAGAGTAATAAATATCATAGGAGTGTATAGAGG
>SNQJ01S0093238.1:7090-22977 GCA_010110895.2 Picea sitchensis
ATTATTTATTACACTTTTATTAATTATTGTTTTAATATATAAAATTTTAATAAATTATTATTTTGATAAAATGAAATAAAAAGTGGACAACCTCAACATTTCAATGTGTTTTTTTTTTATTATTGTTCTCAAGATTTAGATCTTTTTAAAATTGGTTAAAACATCTAAAGACAAAATTTTATGGTCAAAGTTCACATCAAGTGGAACTATACCTTCAAACAAAATTCTTACTGAATTTTAAAAATGGTTTGTCCACTTTTTAATTTACTCCTTACTTTGATCCTATCTTTTCATTTTTATTATATTATTTTACTCACTTTTTTTTTTGGATTCCTTAATCATTATTGGAAGCACAAAGCAAGGTTCACTTTTAAGTGATCTTGGATGTTCTTTAGAGTTGTTAGTATTTTGTTTCAATTTGTCAAGCAAGTCACCAATAGAAATACCTAGAAATCTTGTTTGGAGAAGGTGTTATCGTATATAGTAGTTACTCTAGAAATATGTATAGTTTTAGTGCAATCCTTGAACTTTGTTGAATGTAATCACTGCTAACTTTGGCACAACAGTTTTTTGAAAGAACACATTTTTGTTTTGGTAAACAAAAAATATTGTTTATTATGTACTTTTATTATTATTGTTTTAATATATACAAATTTAACAAACTATTATTGTGATAAAATGAAATGAAAAGTGGACAACCTTAACATTTCAATGAATTTTTTTTTCCATGAGGTAAAGTTTGTCTTTTCCACTGTTTTTTTGAAATTCTTATGATTTCGATCTTTTTTAAAAATGTTAAAACATCTAAAGACACATTTGTATGGTCAAAGTTCCTATCAATTAAAGACAAATTTGTATAGTCAAAGTTCCCATCAATTAGGTGGAACTATACCTTCAAAAAAAATTCTTACTCAATTTGAAGAAGAATTTCAACAAAAATGGTTTGTCCATTTTTTAATTTACTCCTTACTTTGACATTATCTTTTCATTTTTATTATATTATTTTACTCACTTTTTTTTTCTTTAACAATAAAAATATTTGGAATCCTTAATAATTATTGGAAGTGCAAGGTTGTGTTCACTTATAACTAATCTTAGATGTTCTTTCCAGTTGTAAGTATTTTGTGTCAATTTGTGAAGCAAGCCACCAATAGAAATACCTCGAACTTTGTTGAATGTAATCACTACTAGGTTTGGTGAAGCCATCTTTTAAAGAATACAATTTTTTTTTTGTTTTGGTTAAAAAAAATTAGTATTTATTACACTTTTATTATTATTGTTTCAATATATAAAATTTTAATAAATTATTATTTAAATAAAATGAATTAAAAAGTGGACAACCTCAACATTTCAATGAGGTAAAGTTTTGTCTTCATCCACTTTTTTTTTTTTAATTCTCATGATTTCGATCTTTTTAATGGGTTAAAATATTTAAAGACAAAATGTTATGGTTAAAGTTCCCATCAATTAGGTGGACTATACCTTCTAACAAAATTCTTACTGAATTTGAAGAAGAATTTCGACCAAAAAAAAATGGTTTTTGTGCTTTTTAATTTACTCCTTACTTTAACCCTATCTTTTAATTTCTATTATATTATTTTACTCTTTTTCTTTTTCTTTCACAAAAAAATTATCCCTAGTCTAAATGTGCTAAGTTATTGTCATTTTCTGGATATTTGCTGGAAATCACGCGAGATATTGTTGGATCTGCAATTTTGAGTGGTTAAATCTATATAGTTTTTGGTTAAATCTGTAAAAACCGTGGTTAAATTAGTATAATCAGAGTGCTCCAAGGCTTTTTCAGCACGTTGAATCCATTTTTGCATTTAGAAATACAATTGTGATTTCGTGCCGATTTATATTGTTGGATTGGGGATAGAAGAACAAACACCTAAAACAATTAAACAACGCCAACAATTTATTTGGATTCCTTAATAATAAGTGGAATGGCTACTCTAAATGTTGAAATATTTCTAAACTCAAATAGAATTTATCTCTAGAAATTTTATTTTAACTATCAACAATACCTCATGTTTTACATGTATCTTACTATATTAAATATTGATAATGGATGTCTTTATTATCACTACTCATCAAGTTATGTTTTACATTAAAAGATGTTATATTTCTTATTGATTAAATTGAATATTTGTAAATATCTAATAAAAATAGGGTTCATGCATTCACATTTGTTTTCCAATGATGATGATGATGATGATGAATGTGCATTAAAATTAATTCACCAAAATATTAAAGTAGTGATGGTGATTATGAAGATGATGGTGGTGGTGATCCTATGAGGGTGGTGAATGTCCACTAAAACCAATAAACCAAAATATTAAAGTAGTGATAAGAATGATGATGTTGGTGGTTATCTTTCACTAAAACCAATTTATGTGACTTTAAAAAAAAATGGTAAGAAATTACTTGAATTGCTATGTTAAAGTTCAAAGAAACTTTCCTAAATCTCCATAATTTTAATAAATTAAAAAATTAGAAATATTAATATTGTTGTCACAAAAATCTTATATCCAACATTTTGTGTATTTACACCCTCTTTCGTTATGAAACTAAACTTGTAATGGTGATTATGCTAATTTTAAATCTAAGGAGATTCTTACCAAGTAGGAAAAGAGCAACAAGAAACATAGCTAAGTAGGAAAAGAGCAACAATAAACATAGGCAATTTGGGCACTCTGGTATGGAAACAATGATCCTATTGATGGTTCTATGCAGAGGTGTCCATTGGAGGTGGCATCAACTCATGTTGGGTCTTCAATGTGGGTAATTTCATGTGTTATGGCTAAGCAGTCTCTAGCCTCTCAGCCCCTCTCTTTGGTTCCTATTAGTTCTGGTGTCATTGGTGCTTCATTTCGGAACAACCAAACATGGTTTTTTTGGTCTTTCCTTTCTTTCAACAGGTTGAAAACAGATTTTTATTTTTGGGGTTTGTCTAGCCTGGTTTTTTATCTAGCCCCTTCACTTTTCTTCTTGACCTTTTCTTTGTGAAAGGCATATCTAGAAAAATCATGGAAAATTCTAATATGACAGAAGATTGACTTGGGTTCTCTGCAAACAAGAATAAATAAACCAAGCCAACAATAGTGCACTAATGCTAATTTCCTCCAAAATTACTAAGCTAGAGTAGGCTAGTGTCACACACATTGTGAACATTATGAATCTTCTCCGTCAAAATCAATGGATTGACTCTCTGAAGGTTGAGTGCAATAGACTTCATTCTCTAGTTCTCTTTCAACATATGGACTGGGACTCTATCTTTCTTACAATAACCATGGCACCGGAAACTCACTACAAGCAGGGTTTGTAGAGGATGAAACACTATATTAGAATCGTAGTCTTATGGAGAGTCAAGACCCAAGCTCCCCTCATTCAGAAGAGGGGCGAGAAGCATAAGACAATGTTCTTTTCTGATTGATCTTGGATGTTCTTTAGAGTTGTAAGTATTTTGTGTCAATTTGTCAATTAAGTCACCAGCAGAAATACTTGGAACTCTTGTTTGGAAAAGGTGTTATCGTATATAGTAGCTACTCTAGAAATACGTATAGTTTTAGTGCAATCCTTGAACTTTTCTTTAATATTATCACTGCTTCAACACAACCATCTTTTGAAAGAATACAAATTTTTGTTTTTGTTTAAAAAAGACATTATTTATTACACTTTTATTATTGTTGTTTTAATATATAAAACTTCAATAAATGATTATTTTGATAAAATGAATTAAAAAGTGGACAACCTTAACATTTCAATGAGTTTATTTGTTTTCCATGAGGTAAAGTTTTGTTTCCATCCACTTATTTTTTTGAAAATTTCAAGATTTTGATCTTTTCAAAATGGGTTAAAACATCTAAAGACAAAATTTTATGGTCAAAGTTCCCATCAATTAGGTGGAACTATACCTTCGAACAAAATCCTTACTGAATTTGAAGAATAATTTCAACAAAAAATTGTTTCTTCTCTTTTTAATTTACTCCTTACTTTGACCCTATCGTTTCATTTTTATTATATTATTTTACTCACTTGTTTTTCTTTCACTTTTTTTTTTTATTCCTTAATCATTATTGGAAGCACAAGGGAGTGTTCACTTCTAATTGATCTTGGATTTTCTTTCGAGTTGATCTTGGATGTTCTTTTGAGTTGTAAGTATTTTGTGTCAATTTGTTAAGCAAGTCACCAATAGAAATACCTGGAAATCCTGAGAAGGTGTTATCGTATATAGTAGTTACTCTAGAAATATGTATAGTTTTAGTGCAATCCTTGAACTTTGTTGAATGTAATCACTGCTAAATTTGGTCATGATTTNTTTCAAGATTTTGATCTTTTCAAAATGGGTTAAAACATCTAAAGACAAAATTTTATGGTCAAAGTTCCCATCAATTAGGTGGAACTATACCTTCGAACAAAATCCTTACTGAATTTGAAGAATAATTTCAACAAAAAATTGTTTCTTCTCTTTTTAATTTACTCCTTACTTTGACCCTATCGTTTCATTTTTATTATATTATTTTACTCACTTGTTTTTCTTTCACTTTTTTTTTTTATTCCTTAATCATTATTGGAAGCACAAGGGAGTGTTCACTTCTAATTGATCTTGGATTTTCTTTCGAGTTGATCTTGGATGTTCTTTTGAGTTGTAAGTATTTTGTGTCAATTTGTTAAGCAAGTCACCAATAGAAATACCTGGAAATCCTGAGAAGGTGTTATCGTATATAGTAGTTACTCTAGAAATATGTATAGTTTTAGTGCAATCCTTGAACTTTGTTGAATGTAATCACTGCTAAATTTGGTCATGATTTCGATATTTTAAAAAAAGGTTAAAACATCTAAAAACACATTTGTATGGTCAAAGTTCCCATCAATTAGGTGGAATTATACCTTCAAACAAAATTCTCACTCAATTTAAAGAAGAATTTCAACAAAAAAAAATGGTTTGTCCATTTTTAAATTTACTCCTTACTTTGACCTTATCTTTTAATTTTTATTATATTATTTTAGTCACTTTTTTTTTCTTTCCCAATAAAATTATTTGGAATCCTTAATAATTATTGGAAGCTGAAGGCATTGTTCACTTCTGACTAATCTTAGATGTTCTTTCTAGTTGTAAGTATTTTGTGTCAATTTGTGAAGCAAGCAACCAATAGAAATACATGGAACTCATGTTTGGAGAAGGCATTATTGTATATAGTAGTTACTCTAGAAATATGTATAGTTTTAGTGCATTCTTTGAACTTTGTTGAGTGTAATCACTACTAGGTTTGGTGAAGCCATCTTTTCAAAGAATACAAATTTTTGTTTTGGTTAAAAAAAATATTATTTATTGCACTTTTATTATTACTGCTTTAATATATAAAATTTTAATAAATTATTATTCAGATAAAATGAATTAAAAAGTGGACAACCTAACATTTCAATGAGTTTTTTTTTCTCCATTAGGTAAAGTTTTGTCTTCATCCACTTTTTTTTTTTAATTCTCATGATTTCGATCTTTTAAAAATGTCTTTAAAACATTTAAAGACAAAATGTTATGATTAAAGTTCCCATCAATTAGGTGGAACTATACCTTCTAACAAAACTCTTACTGAATTTGAAAAAGAATTTCGACCAAAAAAAATTGTTTGTCCACTTTTTTATTTACTCCTTACTTTGATCCTATCTTTTTATTTTTATTATATTATTTTACTCATTTTTTTTCTTTCACAAAAAATTTAGCCTAATCCATTTCTACATTTAGAAGTGTAATTTAAACAACAAAAAGTTGTGATTTCATACCGATTTATATTGTTGAATTGCGACTGAAAGAACAAAAACCTAAAACACTTAAACGCCAACAATTTATTTGTATTCCTTAATTATAAGTGGAATGGCTACTCTAAATGTTGAAATATTTCTAAACTCCCATCTCTAGAAATTTTATTCTAACTATCAACAATACCTCATGCTTTACATGTATCTTACCATATTAAATATCGATAATGAATGTCTTTATTATCACTACGCATCAAGTTATGTTTTACATTTAAAAAATGAACAGTAAAAAATGCTATATTTCTCTTATTGATTAAATTGAATATTTGTAAATATTTAATAAAAAGGGGTCCATGTATTCACATTTTTTCCAATGATGATGATGACGATGATGAATGTGCATTAAAACTAATTCATCAAAATATTTCTTTTATTGATTAAATTGAATATTTGTAAATATTTAATAAAAAGGGGTCCATGTATTCACATTTTTTCCAATGATGATGATGAATGTGCATTAAAACTAATTCATCAAAATATTAAAGTAGTGATGATGATTATGACGATGATGATGGTGATTGTATGATGGTAGTGATCATATGATGATGGTGAATGTCCACTAAAACCAATAAATCAAAATATCAAAGTAGTGATAAAAATGATAGCAGTGGTAGTTAATTTTCACTAAAACTAATTTATTAAACTTTCAAAAAAAATGATAAAAAATTATTTAAATTGCTATGTTAAAATTCAAAAAAACTTTTCTAAATCTCCATAATTTTAATAAATTAAAATATTAATATTATTGTAACAAAATTCTTATATCCAATGTATCTGCACCCTCTTTCAGTATGAAACTAAACCTGTAATGGTGATTATGCTAATTTTAACTCTAAGGAGATTCTTACCAAGTAGGAAAAGAGCAACCAAGAAACATAGCTAAGTAACTCATAAATTAAATATTATTTTAAGTTGAAAATATTTTATAGATGATTTCCAAGAGGGAACACGGAAAAATTACTCTACTCATAAATTCATAAATGTTATGATTTGGTAATAAATTTTTATCTTCAAATTAAATATTATTTATTTAAAAAAAAATAATAGATTAGTTTGAAAAAAGAAATAATTAAAAATATATAATAGATGATTTTGAAAAAAAATAAAATTATTTGACTTATAAATTTGGTGTTGTTGTTTTAAGTTTTGGTCTTTTTCATTTAAATTGTGTTTCTGAATACATAAATAGATTTAACTTATTGAAAAATCTCTAAAACATTTGGATTATACAAACTCCCCCACTCAAATTTTAAACAAAATTAAAACAAAAAAAATTCCAAAACCTAAAACAATTTACTTATTATTTTACGTCTATAAACATGATACATTTTATAATTTACATTTAATTCAATACATAAATCAAAATAATATATAATAATAATATATAATTAACTAAAAATTAAAATAACATTATTTAAATCGAATTCTGTAAGTAATAAGGTGAAAGTATTCAAATTTACAAACAGTATTATATTCACATATTTAAAAACTCCGGATGGGTGATATATATTTTCACATATTTAAAAACTCCGGATGGGTGATATATATTTACGAACTCTTGTTCAATCAGTAAAATAATGAACTGAGAAAGATTTTTTATTATTATTTTGCTTCATGGCATTCATTTGTAATTACTGTTTCGGAAGTCAACTCAAATTTTCTTAATTTTCATAATGACATCACGAGAAAGTTAAATATGAATATCGATGTGCAATTAAAGTAAAAATCTTGCCGTCGATTTGATGAAAGTAATATAATTTTTATTTATTTAAAAACAAACCAAAAAAGTAATATAATTTTTATTTATTTAAAAACAAACCAAAAAATGTGATGTGATAAGGAATCTTGGAGCAGCACGCCGTTCGTCAAGCTTATCCTTCTGGCCGACTATTTTACTTTTCCGAGTTTCTGTGTACGTCAAACTCCTTTTATTTTGCCGTCGGTGACAACGCATAAGATTTAATGTAACAAGTCTGCCAAGTTTCCTTCCAAGACCCTTAATTCGGCCGAGTCAGGCGCTTTGTTGGCAGTGGGCCACTATAAAGTAGACTGCACGCACCCATATTTTAGATTTCTCCACCCAATCAGAATCCGACGCGTCTCATCAACTCCACCGTGGAGAGACACGTAAATCTCTCTTCCTCGCCGCATCATCCCCTCTTCTGCTCCTATTTAAAAGCGCGCGGTATCCTTCCACGACATCGCCGTTAACATTTCAGAAGCCTTTCAGAGCATCCATTTCTCTGTACTTCGTTACGCTCGATTATCTTGATTCTGCCCGTCAATTAGTTGAAGGATATGGCAGTGTCTACGCCTCTGGTGACCGTCGCGGCTGCAGCTGCCGCCATTATAGCCCTATGCGGGTTCGAGTCTCATTACCATCAATCAGACCGCCATGTACGCAATCTCTTAAAATTCTGAATCTGTTTAGAGTTTCTGTGTATGAAGGGGACTTTTATATTTTGTTTACAACGCTGGTTGTTTTGTGGTTTGCAGAATGAAAACCCGCACTACCACTCCCAGAAGAAGAGCGAGGTAAACGGAAAATCAATGGAATTGTCTGTTGACGGGAAAGGAAGGCCGTCAAAGGTGGGGCGCCTGTCACCCGTGTTTGCGCCGGAGTTTGACGGGTTACATTGCTATGAGACGCTGGTTAGCCAGTGAGGCACTTGGGGTTTTCGTCTTGAACTCTTGGATTACAGTTAAAAGTGTAAATATATTTACCATTGTAATATAAAGTATTTCGTCTTGAACTCTTTGATTACAGTTAAAAGTGTAAAAATACTTACCATTGGTATATAAAGTTTGCGTTTTGCGATTTCTATGGGGACAACTTGATAATTCTTTTGCTTTTCATGGGTTTAATAATTAGGGAATTTTATACTCGGTGAGTTTATGTTGAGGTTTAAAATCCAAAAAAAATAAGGCCAGATATTGCTGGTTTAATATATAAAAGTCAAATGGTATTTTTAATATATATAAAACATTAGATGTTAAGGATTTAGAATTAGGTAGTAAGGGTGTTTTTGGCTGGTTTAATATATAAAAGTCAAATGGTATTTTTAATATATATAAAACATTAGATGTTAAGGATTTAGAATTAGGTAGTAAGGGTGTTTTTGTTAGGAATCAATAGGGATTCGATAGATGGCTTTACATTAAATTGGTTTTCACTTCAAGATCTACACTTGTGTATTATTGTTCTTTTGAAATGTTATTTTTCATAATCCTTTCTATCATACAGGAAGCTCTCACATATGTCATTGTTTATATCCTAATTTACTCATATTAATTTATCTTATGTATTCTCTTATTCATCTAGACTTGTTGAAATCAAGGAATTGATTTTGATATGAAAAATCAACCTACAATGAATCTCTATTGGATTGAAATATTGGATTGAAACATGATTTTGATATGAAAAATCTACCTGCAATGAATCTCTATTGGATTGAAACAAATAAAGGCTTATAGGAATCTATGCATCTATCTTTTAGAAATGAGTTTGTCTTACCCACTAAGAAGTATACACTAAATACTAAATATAATCTTTTAGAAATGAGTTTGTCTTACCCACTAAGAAGTATACACTAAATACTAAATATTGATAGTCTCTTTGCTTGGTTGCTCCTTCAGGAAAGAGATGAGGAGATAAGATTTGGGTAACTTGGGCCCTTAATGTTGTTAGGATCTCCAATTAGTGTTGTTAGGAAAGAGATGAGAAGACAAGATTATGCAAAGCAATTAGTGTTGTTGGGATCTCCATTAATCTCCAATCAATTTATTGGTTAAATAAAATAATTAAGGAAAGACAAAAGGTAGTCCATCTATTATAAGAGTTGTGATGTGTCATGTCATCATATTAGGCATACAAATAAAAAAAGGTATTAAAAATATCATGAAAACAATGAAAATAGAGTTTTTTTTTAACATGAAAGGTATATTGGTAGGGGGTTCAACAAAAGGACTTTGGCATGTATTCTTTAAGGCATGTATTTTTTAAAATTCCATGAACGCATGTGTTATGTCACAGATTCATTAAGTGGACCTTGTGTTAGAATTTTCAAAATTATCTTAACAATATCCAAAAGAGATCAAGAATCACTCCAAGACACTATGCATTAATGGAGAACATTATCATGTTCATAACAAAAAATTAAGTCGTAGTCTAAACGTTATAAGTTTTGTCTTTTTTCTGTTTAATTTTGCCCAAAATCCAGTGATAAATTGTCGGATTTGCATATTAGAGTAGTTAATTTTGTGTAATCCAAGTGCAACAGGGGGCTGAATCTATTTCTACTTTCAGAAATGCAATTTAAACAATAAAAAATTGTGATTTCATGTAGATTTATATCGCCAACAAAAAAAATCCAAAACATAGAATAGTTAGACAACGCCCAAAATTAATAATTGAACTTCCATTTATGGTGATGGTCTCTCCCCTCAAATATGAATGCCATCATTGAAATCATCATCACTACAAACAAAAACTAGGTCGACCGGAATTGAATAGTGTGTTGGGTTGCATGAAAGAAAGGTAGGCTAGTTATTATGCTTTCACAGGGTATTACCTTCCTTCGACAATTCTATCCATGAAGGGCCAAATCTTAGGCCATGAAGGAAGTGAATAATCTACAAACAATCCACAATGGAGAGGGGGAGACCATGTTGGCTTCAATTTTCAGGCTACTGAGAAAGAGAGAATTGGAGAGCATTGTTATTGAGAGATAATAAGGCATTAAAGAGGCGACAACATCTTGATCATGGGACATTTATCATTTATAGCCCAATGCAAGCGCAAAACCTGGTCCTGGTGCAAACCCTACTAACTCTAGTACGGAAAAAGGAAGAAGGAGAACTATGCAAATATGTAAAAAAAATCCCTAAATTTTTGGAGCAAATGTGATATATTTCCTCATAACAATATGTGCATGTTCCTTAAGTAAGCATTGATGTAAATGGATTTGGTCCTAAGGCGAGGACATGTACACAAGTCACCATGCGATATATTGATAATTTTAACATAGAAGTTTGAGATATTAAAATTAAAAATATGATATATTTCCTCATAACAATATGTGCATGTTCCTTATGTAAGCATTGATGTAAATGGATTTGGTCCTAAGGCGAGGACATGTACACAAGTCACCATGCGATATCTTGATAATTTTAACATAGAGGTTTGAGATATTAAAATTAAAAATATGATATATTTCCTCATAACAATATGTGCATGTTCCTTATATAAGCATTGATGTAAATGGATTTGGTCCTAAGTCGAGGACATGTACACAAGTCACCATGCGATATCTTGATAATTTTAACATAGAGGTTTGAGATATTAAAATAAAAAATGTGATATATTTCCTCATAACAATATGTGCATGTTCCTTATGTAAGCATTGATGTAAATGGATTTGGTCCTAAGGCGAGGACATGTACACAAGTCACCATGCGATATCTTGATAATTTTAACATAGAGGTTTGAGATATTAAAATTAAAAATGTGATATATTTCCTCATAACAATATGTGCATGTTCCTTATGTAAGCATTGATGTAAATGGATTTGGTCCTAAGGCGAGGACATGTACATAAGTCACCATGCGATATCTTGATAATTTTAACATAGAGGTTTGAGATATTAAAATTAAAAATGTGATATATTTCCTCATAACAATATGTTCATGTTCCTTATGTAAGCATTGATTTAAATGGATTTGGTCCTAAGGTGAGGACATGTACACAAGTCACCATGCAATATCTTGATAAATTTAACATAGAGGTTTGAGATATTAAAATTAAAAATGTGATATATTTCCTCATAACAATATGTGCATGTTCCTTATGTAAGCATTGATGTAAATGGATTTGGTCCTAAGGCGAGGACATGTACACAAGTCACCATGCGATATCTTGATAATTTTAACATAGAGGTTTGGGATATTAAAATTAAAAATGTATGTTGAAAAAAAATAAAACTTGAACAAATTTTTCTTTCATTTTCAAATATTAAATTATTGAATATAGGAATAACTTCTTCTTTTTTTTTGAAAAAACGAAAAACCAATAACTTTATCTTCTTCTTCTTCTTCTTTTTTTTAAAAGAATAACAAAAATTCCATTTAGTTAGGCACATTCATACTACTCACTTTTCTGTAAGCTTAATTGCATTCATATTTTTCTCCTTTCTTTTTCTTTTTCAAGAAATGTTATATCCATTTTAACCCTACTTCAATTACCATACCATTTTATAATGATCCTTTATGTTATCCCAAAACAACATAAACCCATTGCTTCACCCTATAATCAACGCAAAGCCACCCCATTGCTTCAGCCTACAATCAACGCAAAGCCACCTGTTAGTAACAATTCTTGTCCTGGGCACAAGAGTATTCAGGTCTACAAGTTGCACGAGAAGCGCCCAAGCGCAGCACAGAAAAATCTCGTTTCAGGCTTCCAAGCAAGTAAGCGGGCGAAATTATATTGTCGACGGTCCAGATTCATCCATAGGAGTAGATCCACGGTCGGCGGGAAATCGAGGTTAGCGGAGTTGCGCCGAGATTAGCGCGATGAATAGCGCCCATATTGCATACATGAAAGGATAGCAGTCGTCCATCCAAAGGACACGTGGCGCGAGATCTAGTCACGTCGGCATTTCGGCATTTGGGGGTTCGAAGGGTGAGGGTTCCATGTCGTTCTACATCTTGAAACCCCGAACCCCAAAGCATCGAAAGCGCACAAAGTCGGGCCCGCAGTATCACGGAGCAGTCTCAGCCGTCCATCCAAAGGGGACACTTGGTGCACGATTAGGCTCCTTGCCTTTTTGCCCATTGCGACTTCGAAGCACAAGGAGAAGCTCCTTCATATCCCCGAGAAACAAAGTGCCAAGAGCGTCCAAGACCTGAGCCCACAATATCGCCAAGTAAGTTCAGGACCGTCAGATCTGAGAGGGACATGTGGCACCCAATTAAGCCATCTTGGTGTTTCGCTCATCGTGACTGTGATAAGAAAGGATCAACTCCTTCCTATTCACGAACGTCGAAAGTGCCTTTGAGAATAAACGCAGGGTCACAGCCCGTGGTCACTTGGGAAATAAAAGAGTTGTGAAAGAGGGGCCAAAGGCGTCGAGTTTAGTCACCGAAGGGATCATCACGATCTTCGGGTGCCATTTGATTCAATCTCAATCCTGGTTCTCGATTGGAGTAAATGAAGGTGAGAGGGGGTGGTTGAAACCTCTCCTCACTCATTAAGTGTAAAGTATGGAGGATCTGGCAAGCTGTCTGCCCGAGAGGGTCCTGTGTACCGATTTTTTCCAAAGACGCCATGCCGAGTCCTCGACTAGCCAGAGAGGTCTGAACACGCTAACTCGACACTTAATGGCTCAACTACTCCCCTTGCAGGAGCCATGCGCAGTTAAGGTGGAGTCTAACGAAGAATATCCGTCCGAGTTTGACTGAAGGGACACCACGCTTTGGATGATTGAGCACGCCTCTGTTAGGCGAAATTTTCTAAGTATATAGACTCAGTCTTTGTATTTTGTAATCCATCGATGGTTGAGCGAGGCTCCCGGTTATAAAACTTTAATGAATCATTGTTATTCTGGTTATGCATGGACTCTTGAGACTTCTTGCCTTATGAATGTCAGTTTCTTTCACGTCTTTGTTTACACTGTGTTAGAGCAGCTCAGAATTGGAGGATCCAGTCGAGTTGTAACTGTTATAGGATGATGTAGGTTGNTGATTCAATCTCAATCCTGGTTCTCGATTGGAGTAAATGAAGGTGAGAGGGGGTGGTTGAAACCTCTCCTCACTCATTAAGTGTAAAGTATGGAGGATCTGGCAAGCTGTCTGCCCGAGAGGGTCCTGTGTACCGATTTTTTCCAAAGACGCCATGCCGAGTCCTCGACTAGCCAGAGAGGTCTGAACACGCTAACTCGACACTTAATGGCTCAACTACTCCCCTTGCAGGAGCCATGCGCAGTTAAGGTGGAGTCTAACGAAGAATATCCGTCCGAGTTTGACTGAAGGGACACCACGCTTTGGATGATTGAGCACGCCTCTGTTAGGCGAAATTTTCTAAGTATATAGACTCAGTCTTTGTATTTTGTAATCCATCGATGGTTGAGCGAGGCTCCCGGTTATAAAACTTTAATGAATCATTGTTATTCTGGTTATGCATGGACTCTTGAGACTTCTTGCCTTATGAATGTCAGTTTCTTTCACGTCTTTGTTTACACTGTGTTAGAGCAGCTCAGAATTGGAGGATCCAGTCGAGTTGTAACTGTTATAGGATGATGTAGGTTGGATCACTGTAACAGTTTCATTGTTTCTAATCGGTCCCTGTGATTTTCTTAGCGTTGAACGACCTGGAATTGGAGGATCCAGTCAAGTCCCCCTTTCAGTTTCTTGAAGCCTTGAACCAAGAGGATCTTGCATTCAGAGTTTTTCTTCTACAAACTGCTGAAAGGCCTATTGCTTGAGGTAGTTTGCTCACTCCTCTCACCAAGTCTTCAACCTTCTCATCTTTAAATCAACTCATTGACTGAAGTTAGATCAAGACCTCCTTTGTTCCTTACATACTGGACTCAGTTCACGAGTTAGAGCGATACCTTCCCGAGTCTCTACCCATTTGATCACCCATTAAAACTATTGTGACATAAAACTGATGGGCGTTGGGCTCTGCTCCTGTAAGAAATCCAGGAGTGACTTCTGACGCTAACATTTCTGGCACCGTTGTCGGGGATCGAAGTTGAAAATTTTCCTCGGGATTGAATGACATTGAGCCTCTGATTCTGAAGGTGCATCAGTTATCAGAGCCTTTGAAGATTGCTACTGTGCACCTGGTGACTCCATTGCGACGACTCCACTGTGGCGAACCTGCCGTGTTAATTGTGGCTTTCAGAGGTAGGCACACGCGGTCCCATCCACAGTTGCCTCTAGCTACACCTGAAACTGAGCCGAAGGTGGTTCTCAGAAAAGGAAATGCCTCTGAAGGAGAAGCTTCCACCGCCGAACCAGATAATCCACCATCTCCTTCTGTAGGAACTCCATTTTCTCCTCCTTAGTTTCTTAACAGACCTTTTTCTGAAGTTTCTCATTTCCTAAATTTTGGGAGTGTTCCTGCTGAGTTTTACCCTCCTAGTCTCGGATCGGAGGGACAAATCCTTGTCACTCCCCTCTCCTTTGAATTTGTACCTTGGCATAGACCCAGGACCACAGAAAATTTCCCCATGCCTAGCTTTACCACTCCTCCTCTTGTTACTGTTGCTGCTTCTGCACAAAGAGGAGCGTCTGTTGACTTGAGCCCGTTAGCCTGCTCCCTAAATCCCCTATTGTTTCCCATTCCACTCAGAAGCCCATTCCCGATACCCCCTATTCATGCTCCTTATCCTCCAAGTTCTTCTCCACCTAATATTCCTATGGTTGGTGCTAACCCCCCTCTAAATAGAATGGATGCCATAGTCGTTGCCAGATATGCTCCCTTAATCCTACCCCATCCTATGAATCCTCTCCCTGCTGGAGATTACTTGAAGTATATGCCCAAGTTCACTGGGGAAGGGGACGTAACTGTGGAAGAGCACCTGGCTTCTTTCTACAGTTATGCAGACAACCTGAACATTGAAAATGAAGATGTCTATATGAGAGTCTTTGTCCAGAGCCTGGATGGTGAGGTGAGGAAGTGGTTTAGAGGATTGGCCCCCGGATCTATTGCTGGGATCAAAGCCCTAGATAGCGCTTTCCTGAGGCAGTGGGGAGATAGGAAGGATTTCATGTATTACATGACAGAGTTCGGGTCTTTGAAGAAGATGGAAGGAGAGTCTGTCTCTGACTTCTCCAAAAGATTCAATAAGATGTATAATAAAATTCCTGCTGAAATAAAACCCTCAGAAGCCTCGGCCAAGATTTCTTATGCTAGTGCATTTGGCCCCGATTTCTATCTTTTATTGGGAGAAAGAAGAGCCACCTCCTTAGCTCAAATGCAAGATGCGTCCATAGAGGTGGAATCTAATGTATTAGTAGCTGATAGACTGAGGAACAAGGCTGACACAGACAGGAGAAAGGG